>CM069458.1:26595587-26653690 GCA_035610835.1 Ophiura sarsii
GTGTTAGGATGTCCTTCCCTGTCCTTTAGCGTGCTTGGGTGTACTTCCAGGTCTTCAGCTTGCTTTGATGTCCTTCCTGTCCCTTAGCTTGCTTGGATGTACTTCCCTGTCCTCCTTGTCCTTTAGCTTGCTTGGATTGCCTTTAGCGTTCTTGGATGTACTTTCCCTGTCATTCAGCGTGCTTGGTTGTACTTCCCTGTCCTTTAGCGTGCATGGCTGTACTTCCCTGTCCTTCAGCGTGCTTGGATGGTCCTTCCCCCTCCTTTAGCGTGCTTGGGTGTACTTCCCAGTTCTTCAGCTTGCTTGGGTGTACTTCCCAGTTCTTCAGCGTGCTTGGTGTACTTCCCAGTTCTTCAAGCTTGCTTGGGTTTACTCCCTGGTCCTTCAGCTTGCTTGGGTGTACTTCCCAGTTCTTCAGCTTGCTTGGGTGTACTTCCCAGTTCTTCAGCTTGCTTGGGTTTACTTCCAGTCTTCAGCGTGCTTGGATGTACTTCCCTGTCCTTCCTTGTCCTTTAGCGTGCTTGGATGTCCTTTAGCGTGCCTTGGATGTACTTCCCTGTCCTTTAGCGTGCATGGCTGTTCTGTCCTTCCCTGTCCTTTAGCGTGCTTGAGTGTACTTCCAGTCCTTTAGCATGCTTGGATGTACTTTCTTGTCCTTCAGCGTGCTTGGGTGTACTTCTCTGTCCTTCAGCTTGCTTGGATGTACTTCCCTGTCCTTCAGCGTGCTTGGGTGTACTTCCCTGTCCTTCAGAGTGCTTGGATGTACTTCCCTGTCCTTCCTTGTCCTTTAGCGTGCTTGGATGTCCTTTAGCGTGCTTGGATGTACTTCCCTGTCCTTTAGCGTGCATGGCTGTTCTGTTCCCTGTCCTTTAGCGTGCTTGGGTGTACTTCCCAGTCCTTTAGCATGCTTAAATGTACTTTCTTGTCCTTCAGCGTGCTTGGGTGTACTTCTCTGTCTTTCAGCGTGCTTGGGTGTACTTCCCTGTCCTTCAGCGTGCTTGGCTGTCCTTCAGTGTGCTTGGCTGTCCTTTTCTGTCCTTCAGCGTGCTTGGCTGTCTTTCCCTGACATCCAATCACGCTGAAGGACAGGGAAGTATACCCAAACACGCTGAAGGACAGGGAAGTACAGCCAAGCACGCTAAAGGACAGGAAAGTACACCCAAGCAAGTAAAAGGGACAGAGAAGGTCATCTAAGCACGTCTAAGACAAGGAGAGACATTAAAGTACATCAAAGGACATATCTTAGAACATTAAATGATAACAATAATATAATAATATATGCTAATATGTTTGGGCCCGTTTATACCCACTGTTTGTCGACGTCACGCGATGCCCAACGTCCGGGCGTTGTGAAACAGTTGTCAATTTACTTTTTTTTATGTAAAAAAGCTTACAAAAATGCCGCAAAAATGCCAATATCTCCCGAATTAATACAAATTTAAAGAAAGAGGGCGCATCCCATGCTAGATATTTTTTAAGATACTACATATATAGATGCATTCCCTAGCGTTGTTCCCTTGCATTTTCACGAAATAAACGTTTTGCTGCACATCGTTAGCCTTACTATTACTGACCCGTGATGACCTTCCCCGCGCAATTACAAAAGCTCTACTTACTACATAGGCTGAGCTAAAAAAGAAAAGAAAAGAAAAAGATGAAGAAAAGTAGCAACTTACCCAATGCACCTGGCAGAAGAAGTAGCGTGTGCTTGCCATGGCGGCCTTCTCGTAGTATATGTTCGCCCCATTCACTCAACCTTATTGCCAACTATTAAAGATGAAGTGCTGAAAATGTTAAAAAGAAAACATCAGTTGAACATCAACATTATTTTGGATCAATTTTGTTGTGTGTGTACACAAGATGTATCACACAAATGCATATATTTTGTCACCAATAATTCATTGAATTTTCCACTTCAATGAAACGCGCAATACAGTAATTTGGATGGTTAGTCAAAAAAGAACATTTGGACCGATGAATGGCATTCTAATTTTAGCAGACCAAGTATGCCGGTTGATTTTGGTTAAAGGATGTGTCCAGCAAGCACAACATTGTGCATTATTATGTTAGAAAAACAAATTATCGAGCCCAAATTACATAATTATAAACAAAACATCATACTTATCACAAAAACCAAATAAAAAACTGCCATCTCTCAACATGCATTGAACCGGGACTTCCGATCACCGTGAAATTTAAAAATTGCATGAGAGATTTTTAATAGTTTTTGTGATAAGTATGATGTTTTGTTCTATATAACTACGTGATTTGGACTCGATAATTATTTTTTCAACATATAATAATATATTGTTCTTGCTGGAAATTTTACAGAAATACCGCAGGGGTGGTGTGTTAATACTATTAACACACCACCCCTGCGGTATTCTGTAAAATTTCCAGCAAGCACAATAGGGCCAGTTCTCCAGATACATACCGTATTCAGATCATATAATTAGGTAATTGTTGTTGTTGTAGGCCTATTATTATTATTATTATTATTAACATTTATATAGCGTCGGTGAAAAGATTCATCAGGTTTGTTGAAATTCATTGAAGTAAATAATATGCTTGACAAAACCATTATTAATATACTAACATATTAATGTTTCATCCTCATGCATCGAAGGATTTCATCAGAATGGCACGTCTATGATCCACTTATAAAAGTAAAACCAACTGGCAATTCTGAAGATGATGTTTCTTCGCACCAAATTGGATCAAAGCCATTCTGATGATATCCTCCGATGTATGAGGATGAAATATTAATATGTGAGTATATAATGGTTTTGTCAAGCATATTATTTACTTCAATTTATATAGCGCTACAGAGAACACAGCGCTTAACAAGATCAAAACAACAAATACAAGGGGAAATATACTGGGCCGTATTCTCGTACGTAGTTAAACACGATTTTAAGCTAAACACACGCGTCTAACTTGACTTTAGACACATCGTTTAAAACTAAACGCAATTCTCGTACATTTGTTTAACTTAAACACGTGTCTAACTCACTGAAAACTGTATAACTTTAAACATGGGTAAGGGGGTAGTTTAAAGCGCGTTTAACTATATACACGAACAGTGGCGTGCGCAGGATATTGTGAGTGGGGGGGGGGGGGGGGGGGGGGGGGGGGCACCTGGCCATAAATGAAATTTCCCCGACTCAGATTCTTCTCAATTCCCCGATGTACCAACAAAATAGTAAAAGGTAGCCCCAATTTGTTTTTGCAGTCACCTCGTGAATTTCACGTAAGTGGGGGTGGGGGGGGGGGGGGGGGGGGGGTGTAGGTTCAAAAAAAATTGCACGGTCACAAAATTTCGCACAGTAAAAAAAAATCGGACAGTCAAAAATACAGCACAGCAACAACTAAGGGACAATTATGAGAGTTTTCATCAGTTTTCCCTATAACATTTCCCTTTTTTACCAACCTTGTGCATAGATTTGTCGACTACATCTACAAAATTTGTCGATTATTTGTCTATTTGGATTACACCCCCTCGCCACACAACACAAAAAACCTCTACCGACGGCCAAGCCCCCGACTGGCAGTAGTTTCCCCGACTGAGTCAATAGTCCGAGTCCGACCCCCACCCCCCCCCCTTTGCGCACGCTACTGTACACGAACTGTATCGGCCTTGAATGATTACTCAACCCCTGCTCAACCGTGCCCGGTGTAAGCTGCCAAGCAGAGACGTGTAGTATTAAAAATACACGTGCGTTTGAGGTTGCGTTTGAGGTATTCAGTCGATATCTATTGCAACCCATTAGGGTCTCAACCTGGGGTCGTGACCCCGTGTGGGTCGTTTGGGGTTTTCCATTTTGATATTTCGCTCTAAAAAGGCTTAAAAACTCAAAAGAAACTTATAATAAATGCACTATAGTGCAAAAGCAACACACCCCCACACAAAATATTATTCCATAGCATAGTTATTGGTATGACTTGCAAGAGCACATGTTAAGCTTTGAAATGACACTATGTTAAGGTAATCGGACTTTACAATCACAAGATATGATTTAATGGAGCGTTCAGAAATACTTTGGTGGGGTGGGCTGGGCAACTTGCATTTTTCGGTGTCTAAACCTTTTTGACCCCCCTTTTACAAATTGGAAACATATTTTTACCCCCCCCCCCCCCCCCCTTAAAAAAATGATATTGTCAGTATTTTAGTCAAGTCACAGTGATGCCTCGGATTCTAAATCTTAACATGATAGTAATTGAATGAGTTTTACGTTACCTTTATAATAGTCAACCAGGTAGTCAGTGGTAGAAAATTATCACTTATATATACTTGTAATCCCTCTATTTAGTCCATATATTGACGATCTCTTAGTTCTTTAGAAAAGCAAATATGACTTTTTCAGTGGTTCTCTGGAGTGGGGTTAAAATTAAAGGCTGTTATGGTCTGGTTCTGGCTAATTAGAGGCAATTTTCTTCAAGAAATCAGTGACTTTTATCTTTTATAGTCTGTTCAATCAAGAGATATCTGTCATTTAGAACGGTTTTAATTTACCTATATGGGCGTTTTGTCTCTTAGAATTGGCTAAATGAATAGCACTTAGGAGACATTTGGCCCTATTTTTATCCGTTTCCGTCGCACTAAACATGCTAAATGGACCATTGGTTTTCACAGCATCTCCAGAAAAGAACAAACAGTTCACAGACCAATTTACTCTGAATTTGTAGCTGAAATTCAAAGCTACAATTGTGGAATAGTTCATACGACTAGCTTATATAATAGCAAAGTTATGAGATAGGAGGTACAACTTATTGAATGACCCTCGTATATAAAAACAAACACGTAGCCCGTTAACCCATCATTGGTTTACGTAGTTCCGACGTCGGCAAAACGTCAGTACCCCGACGAGACTTTCAGGGTATTTGTGAACCTAGGTTCAACGTCCATATGACGTCTTAATCTGGACGTCCTTTTCAAAACGTCCAGCCGACGTCCAGCCGACTTCAACGTAAGGACCCCGACCTTTTCTACCATTCCCCGACGTCGGGCCGACTTTAGTGTACTATATTGATGAACGGGTTTATTAATAATACTGAGATATTTAACCACATAAGAATAACAAGGCAAGACCCAACCTACGTTTCATTGGTGGCAGCGGTGGGATAGAAGTCTTTCTAAAGATCTCTGACTACAGTGGAATAAATTGATTACCTTTCGAAGTTACCCCGACAAAGAATATGCAAGTACCACAAGACCGAGGGACTACTGATCAATCCAATAAGACGATCCGAAGTGAAAGAGAGTCAACTAAGCCAACGGTTTGAATCCCAAAACCAGAAAGAGATGTTCAAGGCAATTCTCCGCAATCGGCACAGACAGTCCCAAGCGTCATTGCCTTATCTGGCATATGACATAAGAAAGCTTATAAAACTGGCATATCCAACAGGAACAAGTGTTTTGCTGAATGATCTTGCAAAGGAGCACTTTATCAATAGCTTATTTGACAGTGACAGTCGTTTGAAAATTCATCAATCCCGACCACAAAACTTGGAAGAGGCAGTTAGGACAGCAATAGAACTGGAAGCTTTTCAGATTGCCAATAAAAGCATCGGACAATAAACCCTGGGTATTGCGAGTGACGAAGACAGGTGTGACAAATTCCAAGGGAATGAAGAATTAAGATGAAATTCATGAGAACGTTGAGATAAACAACCAACAGAAACTACTAACAGAGGAAGATCTTTAGAGGGCGCTCACACTGTTTTACCACCACAAAGCCTTGATCAACACAGAAAAAGAATCAAGAGAGACTAGAGGTGTGGCGAGCTCGCCAACAGTAAGATGATTCTAATATACGAGGGTCATTCAAGTTCTACCTCCTACCTCATAACTTTATTATTATATGAGCCAGTCTTATCAAATATCACACAATTGTAGCTTGGAACCTCAGCTACAATTCATTTTAAATTTATCTGAGTAGTGGTTGTACCTTTCTGGAGATGCAGTGAAACGAAACCTCGATTTAGTGTGATGACGGAAACGGATGTAAAACAGCAAAATAAGTGCTATTCATTTGGCCTATTGTAAAAGGCAACACATACCTATCGGGCAATTATAACCGTTCTAAATGTCAGATATTTCTTTAACAGACTGTAAACAATAAAGTTGACTAATTTTTGGGGAAAAAAATATGCCCTCTCTGATTAGCCAGATCCAGGTCAGGATAACCATTAAAGGCACATTTTAAAGTGGTGTTGAAAATTTTAAATGTTTAAAAATTTACTTCAGAATTCAAGATGAACATTAAAAATTGCCATTATTGTTGTTTCTACTAACAAAAACACACCAAAACTTGATAAAAACAATATAATCGCTATTTATAGAAAAACGCCCTCTATGCAAATATGGTTCGCGTTATGTATCACGCGTACTGCAGGGGGATACTGTCGGACGTAAAATGCTCGTCCCGGCTGTACGAGCATTTTTGAATCGACGTTTTCTTGTACAAAGAGGGCTGATTTTTCTTAATCCTTATAGGTGTAAGTTCATACATGTAATATAATTATAAAAATATACTAATCCCAGTTTTTTTTATCATAATTGAGGGCGCAGCCTCCAACACATCTCTTAGTGTCCCTTTAAGTTTACCCCTCCACTAGAGAATCCTGCAAAAGTCATATTTGACTTTCATAAGAACTAAGCGATCTTACCGAACTAAATAGAGGGATTAAAAGTCTCTTAAAGCGAAAATTTTCCATCATTGACTACCTGATTGATTATTCTGAAGATTGCATATAAGTAAAACTCATAAAGTGACTATTATGTTAAAGATTTAACATTCGAGGCATCATTGTGGCTTAAGTTTTAACAACGAAAATTTGACTGATTAGCAGTATTCCGGTATGCCAATGGCATAGCAATACATTTGAGTTACTATTTGTAAGCCTACAAGGGTTGATATTGCTTACAATCTTATCTTATATTAAGAGATATTCACCAAGTTGGCGCAGCCAACGCGGTGAATATTTCATATATGATACGAATATAGAGAAAGAGCACATTGGGAAGTAGTACATGTAGAATGAAAAAAATAAATTGTAATTAGGGCTCGACTGACCCGTTTATTTCAAAATTTCCTAACCAAAAATTGTTTTATACGGAGCCCCTTAAGGGACATGAACAAAATATTTTTTACATGAACAAAATATTTTTTATCTCGTTTAAAATATTTTTTATCTCGTTTTATCTCGTACGTACGAGATAAAAAGTCGTACGTACGACTTACTATCTCGTACGTACGACTTACTATCTCGTACGTACGAGATACTATCTCGTACGTACGACTTATTATCTCGTACGTACGACTTACTATCTCGTACGTACGACTTAGTATCTCGTACGTACGACTTACTATCTCGTACGTACGAGATACTATCTCGTACGTACGAGATACTATCTCGTACGTACGAGATACTATCTCGTACGTACGACTTATTATCTCGTACGTACGACTTATTATCTCGTACGTACGACTTAGTATCTCGTACGTACGACTTAGTATCTCGTACGTACGACTTACTATCTCGTACGTACGACTTACTATCTCGTACGTACGACTTACTATCTCGTACGTACGAGATACTATCTCGTACGTACGACTTATTATCTCGTACGTACGACTTATTATCTCGTACGTACGACTTATTATCTCGTACGTACGACTTAGTATCTCGTACGTACGACTTATTATCTCGTACGTACGAGATACTAAGTCGTACGTACGAGATAATAAGTCGTACGTACGAGATAATAAGTCGTACGTACGAGATAATAAGTCGTACGTACGAGATAATAAGTCGTACGTACGAGATACTAAGTCGTACGTACGAGATAATAAGTCGTACGTACGAGATAATAAGTCGTACGTACGAGATAGTATCTCGTACGTACGAGATAGTAAGTCGTACGTACGAGATAGTAAGTCGTACGTACGAGATAGTAAGTCGTACGTACGAGATAGTAAGTCGTACGTACGAGATAGTAAGTCGTACGTACGACTTTTTATCTCGTACGTACGAGATAGTAAGTCGTACGTACGAGATACTAAGTCGTACGTACGAGATATTAAGTCGTACGTACGAGATACTAAGTCGTACGAACGAGATAGTATCTCGTACGTACGAGATAATAAGTCGTACGTACGAGATAATAAGTCGTACGTACGAGATAGTATCTCGTACGTACGAGATAGTAAGTCGTACGTACGAGATAGTAAGTCGTACGTACGAGATAGTAAGTCGTACGTACGAGATAGTAAGTCGTACGTACGAGATAGTAAGTCGTACGTACGAGATAATAAGTCGTACGTACGAGATAGTATCTCGTACGTACGAGATAGTAAGTCGTACGTACGAGATAGTAAGTCGTACGTACGAGATAGTAAGTCGTACGTACGAGATAGTAAGTCGTACGTACGAGATAGTAAGTCGTACGTACGACTTTTTATCTCGTACGTACGAGATAGTAAGTCGTACGTACGAGATACTAAGTCGTACGTACGAGATATTAAGTCGTACGTACGAGATACTAAGTCGTACGAACGAGATAGTAAGTCGTACGTACGAGATAGTATCTCGTACGTACGAGATAATAAGTCGTACGTACGAGATAATAAGTCGTACGTACGAGATAGTATCTCGTACGTACGAGATAGTAAGTCGTACGTACGAGATAGTAAGTCGTACGTACGAGATAGTAAGTCGTACGTACGAGATAGTAAGTCGTACGTACGAGATAGTAAGTCGTACGTACGACTTTTTATCTCGTACGTACGAGATAGTAAGTCGTACGTACGAGATACTAAGTCGTACGTACGAGATATTAAGTCGTACGTACGAGATACTAAGTCGTACGTACGAGATACTAAGTCGTACGAACGAGATAGTAAGTCGTACGTACGAGATAGTATCTCGTACGTACGAGATAGTAAGTCGTACGTACGACTTTTTATCTCGTACGTACGAGATAGTAAGTCGTACGTACGACTTTTTATCTCGTACGTACGAGATAAAACGAGATAAAAAATATTTTAAACGAGATAAAAAATATTTTGTTCATGTAAAAAATATTTTGTTCATGTCCCTTAAGGGGCTCCGTAGTTTTATACGCACATACACAAAAAAAAAAATTAAAATAAAAAAAATGTGAAAAAAATATGAAAAAAAAACAATGAAAAAAACAATATGAAAATAATAAAAAAAAAATAATCTTCTTCACATTGGTAAGTAGTACAATATGTCTTGATAGAAGAAATAAAGGCACATTGGGAAGTAGTTGAATATGTCTTGAAAGAAAAAATAACTTGTTATTTATTTCAAAATTTCTAAATTTCCCAACAAAAAATGTTTTATACGCACATACCCAACACAAAAAAAAATCTTAAAAAAATCTAAAAAAAAAACAACTTCAAAAAAAATATGAACAATCAAAAAAATATGAAAAAAAATATGAAGAAAAAATAACAAAAAGTTAAAACAAAAAACCCCAATTATATTTAAAAAAAACCCTTTTTTTCCACATTTTCCCCCATTTTTTTCTTTATCACATTTTTTGGACAGAATAAAAAAAGAATAAAAAAAGGGTTTGTCAGGCCCGCACAACAGGATGTTTTTTTCGGTGTCTACAAAATGTCTAGACGGTGAACTAACCAATAGCTCACTCAGACAGGAATGAAAGGTACAATAAATGTGGTGCAATTATACCACGAGTATCATATATTCAGATATCATTCATTCATTTCCATTTTCAGTATTTAAATCATGCTCTTTATATCTAACCATTCAATACGGAAAACCCCCCGAAAAACGTGTGCATATTTTTAAGGTAATTTTCTGCGTCCGTTGTCCAAAATCTCTCTCTGGCTTTGACCGCGTCATAACAAAAGTAAAAATAAATAAATTATCATTTACTACAAATGTGTAGCTATGAATGATTCGGAGCTATAATCATGACAAATGTCATGAGGTTGACATTAATATTAGCGAAGTTATGAGGGAGGAGGTAGAACTTATTGAATGACCCTCGTATATTAATTTGGACCTTGATATAGCATGGAAGCCAACTATATCAGATATACAACAGCAGCAGGTATTTGAAGACTTCTGTGGAACTGGGTATAGCACGAAATCCAACTATACCCAGGATATTCCAAGAAGACTTACGCGTGATAGAGAATTAGGTCTAGCACAGAAACTGGCTATTTGACCAATAATTTTCCAGGAAGACATTGTGATAGAGAATAGAACATAGCACGGAAACCGACTATGTATGAATGAAGACTCAGTCACGTCTTAGTCCCAGTACAAGATATAGCACGGAAACCGACGTATCGAATGAAGAACTAATGTGATTGTGTGAACATCCTCTAAGTGGGACCCGGGCCTGGACACTGAAGAATGGCAAACCATACAGAAATTACCAGTGTTATCCAGAAATTGCGTTTAGACGTCTTTCACTCAAGCAGAGTATGAACACTCATGTTAGAAGCTTTTCAATTGGGATCAGGAACACTAGTGGTGATGAACTATACAATATACAAGATTAAATGACAGTGTCCAGAAGCTTCCAGAATGTATCCATCAGTTTGAACCCCATGGGGTATAGTAACAACATTGGTAGTGTAACGAGTGGGGATTTATCTCCAAACACCCTGACTTGAGTGTTTGAACATAAACTCACACCATTAACCACGAAGGAGTTCGACTACGTAGTAAAGACACTTAGACCATCTTCATATAGGATTCTTCTTCTCTATCTTTAATCTTCATCTTTATACCAAGGCTCCGGCCCGGCAGTGATCATTGCAAAGATGAATTATACATGACTAAGAATAAGAATTACAAAATCGATATAATGCGAATATGAAACATATGCAACAATAGTGTAGGAATAACAATGTCCAGTGTCTACGTCACCCAGTGGCATAGCCAGAGGGGGACGACCCCCCCCCCCAACATTGACTTTACAGCCAAAATGTAGCTCAATCGTGCCAAAAATAGGTGTAAAGTCGAAAATGCTCTAGCGCTACGCGCGCATTTCTTGAATCACAAAAAACCTATCGGTTCATTTTCATTTTCGCCCCCCCCCCAATATCAATAACCTAGCTACGCCACTGATACGTCACCAGACGTCGTCAAGAGTCAATGTGAGGCCTTTTCCCCGGCAGCCGCACGCGTCGATCCATTCCCCGCGAAGCATGTATAGTCAATAGAGCGCATCTCACCAGTGACAGTCACCAGTGACAGTTCTGTCACTGATCTCACTGACAACGACCTTTCTGTAGACCACGTACGTGACTATCATGTCCAAGCCTCGCTCGTAGTATCTACCCAATTTATCCTATTTATAGGATAATTAACAGTGATTAATAAATCCCATGGTACGTTTCAATTCCTTTGCTAAATAGAAATCTGATCTTCTTTCATTGATAAACCTGTAAAGTTACTGTATGAATTAGACGCTCAAGGTTATGCCTTGTACTTCGTCTTGTTGTAGCATAAACAAAACAGATAATAAGAATACGCTTACTTAGGGGGAATTAGGGGTTGAGAGCACATTTTAATAAAACTAATTTTTCTCCAATATTAAAGGTACTGTTAATGTTAATTGGGTATGTACCACAGAATTATATTTTAAATCTATGGTATGTACTTAAACCTTAAGTGTTGTAGATTAAAATAATATCACTACTTGATCGGTCATGTGACCCGTTGCCATGGAAACGGCGGCCATCTTGGATCATCTTTTTACTACTACGAGGACACCTTGCGCGCAAGATATATCAAAAACGATTTATCGTAGAGTATTGCATTGGGACAAAGCTGATTGATAAGGCTATAGAATGATATAGGATCTAAGCAATTGGACACTATTAACTAGGGTATTATTTGATTTTGTGTTCATCAGAAGATTTTTTTAAATTTTTTTTTACGGAGATGTAAAAAATATGTTCTCATAAGGTTAGAGTCTCCATTCTAGTTCATTTTAAAGCTTATCTTATTAACAGTATTCTGGCCAAATTCGAACGTCCCAGCCCCTTTAGTTTTTCAGATATCCTGCGCGCACGGTCGCAAAATGGTCGAAATTAGTTACGGAGATATCCTCAGTTAAAAGTCGGGACATTAGTAAATACGAATAATTAATACTCATTAAAGGTAATTAATCGTCATTTTTTGTATCAAATTAACTAAATTTGATTTAAAAATGCAAGTTTTCACTTATTTAAGGCATCTTAGAACACTAAATACATTAATTATTGGAGTAATCAAATAAAATATGACATTTTTGACCAGAAATGAGATACTTAAAACAATAGAATACATAAGAATTAAATACATGCGTTAATAGGCCTATACGAAATTTTCAACTTCGCGACGGACTTGGACGCGCAAAATTTATCATAACTTTGCAGAGGAATATCCGATATTGTTAATTTTTGAAGCAAATGAAAGTTAATTCTCTGGGCTGTGATTTAAATCCAAAAATAAGAAAAATCCATATCAAACCTCTCAACCCCCAATTCCCCCTTAACTATCATCATCAATTATTCATTCTTAAAAAGGTAGAGTCGATTAATATTGTACACTTAAATTACTAGAATATATTTTACCTCATGGTTTTGATGCGGTTAATGAGTGAAAAGCCAAATATTCCTTTACTGAATAATACTTTGGTCGAGTTAATGAAAAACATGTTTGCACTTTGGAGTACGCCGTATGAATTATGTTTACCAGAATACTTTTGACCGCGACGGGCTGGCCAGGCAGCGATGTTCGTTACCGTAAACAACATTTGATACCTTGACGGAGTGCGCATAGCACATGTACATTGTTTGGTCAAAAGTGTGTACGGTTAATAAATTCGCGGCCAGGCCTATGAAACATGACATTCTGCGCATATTCCGCGCATACAACAAATATAGCGCCATTTAGGGGTAAGGCATGTATATTAACAACAGTCACATCCACATAACAGTCACGTCCGTTGAAGGACGTTGAACCGTGTATCATTGGATATGGTCACGTTTTTTTACCTCGGCACCCATAAAAGGTGGTTTTGTTACATTCTAATCATTTTTTTGTACTTAGGCGATTGTATCAGGCCAGGGGCGGACATTTCTTGTTAGGTGTGGGGGGATGATAAGTGTTTGCCCCCCCAAAATGAAATTGAGCTGGTACCATGTATGTGGTGCGCATCACCGTCCTCCGAGCTATGCTCGGACAGGGGGGTGTCTGAGGGGGGATGTGCCCCCCTCATAAGTAGAAAAAAAATTCAATTTTGAAACTCATTTGGTGCGATCGGATGTATACTTTTGACCAATATTGTATTGAAAAGCCATCGCTTCATTTTCAATAAATATTTTGTTTTTTATCAATGCACGAAAGAAGTTGAGCATTTTGTATACTGATATATTCTTGATTTTATAATAGATGGTTTAAAAGCTGCAACAGGGGGGAATCTGAGGGGGGATGTGGCCCCCTCAGAAGTATAATTGTTTTCAATTTTCAAACTCATTTGGTGCGATCTGGTGTTGTATTGTATTAAAAAGCCATTACTTCATTTTCAATAAATATTTTGTTTTTTATTAATGCACGAAAGAAGTTGAGCATTTTGTATACTGATATATTCTTGATTTTATTAAGATGGTTTAAAAGCTCCAACAGGGGGAGTCTGAGGGGGGATGTGGCCCCTTGAGAAGTAGATTTTTTTTCAATTTTCAAACTCATTGTGCGATCTGGTGTATACTTTTGACCAATATTGTATTAAAAAGCCATTACTTCATTTTCAATAAATATTTTGTTTTTTATCAATGCACGAAAGAAGTTGAGCATTTTGTATACTGATATATTCTTGATTTTATAATAGATGGTTTAAAAGCTCCAACAGGGGGAAGTCTGAGGGGGGATGTGGTATTATGTCAGTTTAGTTCTAAATGATGCAACAATGCTTTATATCATTTACTTAAAGTGTCAATTAAGCTAATTAACTAATTTTCAAATCTGATTAACGAAGTAGGATAAACCATGTGCACATAGTCACAAATCCGTTTTTGTCAATGTTTCAAAATTTTCCTTGCAGGAAAATTGGGAATACAGTACATTTCAAATCTGACGATCGCAAACGGCCTCATGATATTTTGTGATCTATTTGACTCTGTGAGATCAAATTTACAAAAATTTATATTAGGAAAAAAGAAGAAAACCCCATCCTGCCCGCCCTACCCTAATTTTCATTAGCATGTTACACCAATACAACAATTATTTGGGCCTAACTAAACCCCTCCTTCCAGTCATGTGATCAGTCATGTGATCCTCTGAAGAACTAGGTTGCTGCTCCACAATGATTCACATTCAACGATGTATTAAAGGGCATTAAGAGATGTGGTGAAGGCAGCGCCCTCATTTACAAAAATATATGATAACAACTGGGATTTGTATAGTTTTACAATTGTATTACATGTATGAATTTACACCTATAAGGATTAAGAAAAATCAGCCCTCTTTGTACAACAAAACGTCGATTCAAAAATGCTGATCTCCGCTTGATCAGCATATTACGTCAGACAGTATCCCCCTGCAGCATGGGTGATAAATATCGCGAACCATATTTGCATAGAGGGCGTTTTTCAATAAATAATTTGACTTTGCTTATCAACGTGATGGAATCAAAAATAAATCTATATGCTGCTTAAAGTGCTAATGCACTTTTTTGGTAGTGCAAATCACATTAGTGATGATATGATGCCTTTATTTTTGACGTTTGCGTCTTGGTCGCTGAGCAGGAATGTCTCAAGCTGTTTGTTAAATTCCTTTGGATATCTCAGATGAAGGTTGTGTTTGGCTCCTGGTATCATTAACAATCTGAAATGAAAAAAGGAAAGAAACAATAACGGTCACATAAATAAATCTTGCACATGCATAAGTAAGTCAACTCAACTGTAAAAGGTTGCCATCCACATATATTGCGAAGAGAGGGGGAAACAGGGTACTGAATTATTTTTAGTATATTTTTTAACCATTTGCTAGAAATATTGGTGGGGGGGGGGGAACCAAATTCCTATAATTATCAATATATGAAAAGGATTACTTGATTTTAGGGAGCAGTTCCATTTGTACGCGATAAAAATTGCGAGAATGTTCCGGGCCCCGATGAGTTTTTTATCAGGCCCCGATGAGATTTTTATCGCGTACAGTTGCGAGAAGCAAAGGATTATTTATCGAGTAGCGTATTACCGCTTGTTTAAATATAACGAAAGATAAGTGGTCGGTATGTAAATAGAGTTTCGTTCTATTTATTCTAGATGTAAGGTACAAATTCAGCATTTCATGTTTTTAGAGATAATGTTATTGATTATGGATGTTTAACGTAAATTGTATTATCCTCGTGTATTTGCTAAACAATGTCCCGCTCTATTTGCTAAACATACCCCAGGGTATGGCAGAGGCCTCGTATCGGGCCCCGATGTCTATTTTATCGGGGCCTGATGACTATTTTATCGCGTATCAACTTGAAAAACATCGGGTCCAAAACATATCAGGCCCTGATACAGTCGCGATAAATTTATCGCGTATAAATGGAACTGCTCCCTTAGCAGGTGTGGCAACATTATTTTACAGCATACTTTCTTTTATATTATGATCAAAGAGCTACTTTTGGGGTATTATTATAGTCGTCGTCAGAATACTTCGGCACTTTTTAAAAATGCCCAACGCTCGCGTCTAGTTTATGAGCGTATGTGGGCGGTGACATGCATGACCTAGCGTGCCCTGCGTGATTACGCACGGCTGACCCCGTAAACTCGCCAAGTAAATGTGCTCGTACCCTTGCCAATAATGGTTCTTTGCATTATGTACGATGCAATGGGCATAAATAAAACGTGGGATCAGCGAAAAATAGTAAACACAACATTTCAATATGGTCGTCTGCGGCAGAGTGATAATATAGAGTAAATGATTTATTACAGGTATTGTAGATGTTTTATGAATAAAATATTGATGCAAACATTTGTCTTATGTGTTTTAATTGTATTATTTATTTATTTCATAACTTTTAAATGGTCAGAACGAATTCTGATCACGGAAAACCAGCGGTGGTTACCAAGCAATTTCTCACCGTAAATTACCGCCTACCAAATTCACGGATGTATGCCTACCGCACGTACGCGTCTGTTAATTGTTCAGCTTAAAAATTGTTATTTATTCAACAAAACCGTCTTTAATATCGTTAGCCTTTGGTTATAATCGTCATGGATGTACATGTATATGGTCAGGGGAAAGCGTACTGCCGTCAGGCTCAAGAAATCATCGTCAATGTTTGGAAATATTTTAGTGGAACTGGTGCTGCGGCGACCCCGTCATCTAAATTTGCGGTAAAGAAAACTCTACAGGCAACTGGTGTAGGCAAAGGCACCCTCTTCAGGTTGCGCAGAGATGGCATAGTGTCACCAAAGAAGAAAGGCCCCAAAACGAAGCATTTACTAGACAACATCGACGGTTTTGACAAGGGCATTATACGGCGTGTGGTTCAACAGTTTTACGCCGATAAGTCATGGCCTACAGTAGAGAAAATTCACCAAAAACTTCGGCAAGAAATAAACTTCGCTGGGTCACAATCTAGCTTGCGAAGGCTTTTAAGAAGCATGGGATATGTTTACGGGAAGAGGCCTGATCAACGCACGAAAGTGAAGGAGCGAGCCGACCTTGTTCAACGTCGGCATCAGTACATACGAAAAATAAGAGAACTGAGACTCACCGGCAGGGTGTTTGTTTACTTGGATGAGACGTGGTTAAATGGTAATCACACAGTTGGATACTGCTGGCTAGATGAGGATGGAAGCGGTGGCATCCAGGTACCATCCGGCAAAGGACGCCGGCTGATCATTTTGCATGCCGGATCAGATCGTGGATTTATTCCAAACTGTCTACTGTCTTTCATCAGTAAATCCACCAAGGATTACCATGAAGAGATGGACGGCGATTGTTTTTTTAAGTGGTTCGAAGAGCAACTATTGGCTAACATCCCGAATCATTCCGTAATAATTATGGACAATGCCTCATATCACAGTGTTCTTGACGATAGACCGCCGACCATATCCAACAAAGGCAAAAAGAAGGACATGCAAGAATGGTTGACAAACCACAGGATAGAGTATGATCCAAAAATGCTACGAGTTGAACTCGACAATCTTATAAAGATGAACAAGGGTCGCTTTCCTTCATATACAATTGACAAACTTGCTGTACAATACGGGCATGAAATCCTGCGGTTGCCTCCATATCATTGTGAGCTTAATCCATCTGAACTGATATGGGCTCAGGTGAAGGGTGGTGTGGCAAGAAAAAACTCAACATTTAAAATAGCTGATGTAAAAATCTTGCTTGAACAGGAGTTGGAAGCGGTCACCCCAGAAAACTGGGCGAATGCGTGCCGGCATGTAACAGATCTAGAGGAAACTATATTCCAAAATGAGATAACAATTGAGAGTAATCTTAGCGCGGAAGAACTAGCATCATTCCGGTTTGCACCATTTTCTATCGACGATGAAGAGAGTGATGAGAGTGATGATGATGATTCATCTTGGCCATCGGGTTCTGAGGACGAAGACGACCAGCTTTTGTGGTTCCCATGGCCATCAAGTCCTCGTGCAAGCGGTGGTGATTCTGCCGAAGATGACGAAGCGATAGCCCCCGAATTCCCCTTATGGACGAGTGAAGTTTAGAAGGTAAGTAAGTAAACACGTGTAAACAAAACTGATTTACAAGCCGGTTTAAAAGGTAAAAACTCCACCTTTATCCATATTATATCCGGTCTCACACTTCCTTTAAAAAATATAATATTGTGATCCTCTCCTATTGTAAATCAAAGTGCAGCTAAAAGTGCGATAATCCGCGGTAAAAGAGAGAAATCCCCGGAGAAATGACAGCCACAAAATGTCAATCACACGGCAACTTTTAAAATAAAACATGTGTACTCGATCTCGAGGTTACGTACATGCATGCATGTTGTTTGTATGTGCAATGCAGTACCGCTAATGGTACTGTACAATTGACATGTACGGTGACCGTGGGGTCACTGCATGACGCCATAGATACCGTCGGCCAATCAGATTACAGATACCGCATCGGGTCAAATTGCTCAAGGCAAACGCTGTTCTACGACGCACTTCCGTGTTTACGCTTGTACGCAGCATGCAGCAGATGTCACAGAAAAAAGTGCCGAAGTATTCTGACGACGACTATAACAAAGATATTGTTTGGTACATTTTTAGCAGGGAAATGTCAAATTTAGGAAATTATACCTAATATTGGTTCGATGAGCCAAAAAGGTAGAGAACAAATAATTGTATTTCTAGGTCAATTTACATAGTGTCCCTTAGGTTCATTGAATGCCAATTTTTCTCTTGGCTTGATATAATTCATATATGCTTATAATCGTATGGTTAATATTCAACATTTTTGTTAGACAAGTTTACTATCATTTCAGAACTAAGCCGACCATTCTCTCACCTGGAGCCTATGATACCCGCTTGTATAAACACCGGATGTTCCTTGCCGACCATAGGGTCCAATTCCCCATGTAATATCAATGTAGGGCATTTTATTTTGCGAAGCTCTCCCAGACACACATCTCCTCTTCTTTCTTCCCATAATCTTGTGAATCCTTCCACCCAGGCAATCCAGGTCTTTTGGAAGTATTCCTCTCCATATACGGCAATCATGGGCGCACGCATCCTCTCGCTCCAGTTGGAGATGTCTTTTGTTGCTGGTATAGAGAAGTGTACATAAACAGTTTATTAATAAGTGCAGGTTTTGATTTTCAAAAACAGTGACATAGCTAGGTTTTTCATATTGGAGGGGCAAGAAATATAAAGCGAACCGACAAGACTTTACTGACTAAACAAATGTTCGCATAGCTCATGAAAATTTGCGACTTTTACACTTATTATGCGTTATCTTTGTACTAATCTGACCGTCATAATTCCATGATTCCCTTGTCTAATGAACCAGCAGTGCCAATCTCAACCGACAGACTCAAAATATTGATGGGGCTATCACCCCCACCCCCACCCACTCCCCTGGCTACGCCACTGTTCAAAATTAATTTGAAAGTAAATTGCACTATAGAAATGGGTAGTAATTAGGGGATGGACTGAAGAACACAGGAGGGGTTAAATGGGGGACCAATCCACCCCCGGCGATTGAATTTGGGTCGCCAGAGTGACAAGGGAGTACCACAACCACCACACCACGAGCGCTGGGCTCCTCAGGCTAAATTTTCACAGACCATATATACCCGGGGTTTAGTGCACCACTGGATAGAACGTGTGTGCACTCGCCTAGAAATGCTGCTGGCTGTGTGGTTCAGTGGCGTAGCTCCTGGGGGGCAGAGGGGGCAGTTGCCCCCCACCCCCGACAGAATTTGTTGTGCCCCCGCCCCCCTTTGTGCCCCGCCCCACTGTTTGGATATAGGGCTTATATGCGTTTTAACCATTTAAAAATGACCATTTTCGCCTGTTTTTTTTTAAATAAATGACATTTTTTTGGAAAAAGTGCTTAAAACACTGAGGATTTACCATTATTTGATGACTGTTGTGCTTTTTGGACTGCGACATTTTGTGATCGTGCGATTTTTTTGGACCGTGATCTTTGAGCTGTGTGCGTGTTGTTCTTTCAATTTTTATTAATCGGATAATTGCTTTGGAACATTCTTGAAAAATTGTAAGCTATATGGGCCGGCTAAAACATTCATGAAGTAGCGAGCTGCAAAGTCTGCAAAGTCAGTTGCGAAATCATGATCAAGAAATGGGAGTACCAGATTTGTTTCATGAATATGTATAACATTCTATAGATTGCCTGCCTTGAACTATAACTATTATACATCTAACATAAATACTTACTGGACCTGACGTTTCGATTCTAACAGAATCTTTATCGAAGGTAAAATGACAGAATACAACATACACAACATATACGAGGGGCAGTCAATAAATAATGAAAGTGATCATGGTATGAGATGCATGAGTGATTCTATTGAGGTGATAATGCAATCAATACAAAGTATGAACCTTTGTCTTTCAAACAATACAGTTTTGGATTTTAAAGTGTGAACTATGACGTCATAGTATTGTCTCAAAGTAAGTACACTTGGGACACTGCTAAATCAGTTATTTGACGGGAAATTTGAATTGTTTTTATGAAACACGTGGTAAGAAGATTGCATAACATGACATCAGAAGCAGGTAAATCCTGATTTTTTTCGCATAAATATGATACAAAAGACAATAACTTTAATCCCTGTGTAATTTGGAATGTGTAGTATAATAGGAAAAGTAAGAGAAGCAATTGAATAAAAGGTATACAAATATCAGTATTTCAAATAGCTAATTTTCATTTAAAAATGCCCAGTCAGTGAATCACTAATATTGCGGAAAATCAAACAATTTAGGAAAAATTCAAGCAATTAACCAGTTTGGAAGATTCCATATGATAGTTAATTAATTATCTGAACTTATTCGCATGAAGCATGCAGAAAAAATGCGCATGCGCAGACGGCAGATAAATTTGAAACGGGCCCAAAATGGTCAAAATCATGGACATTTACCAGATAAAAGCTTACTGTGCCTTTAAATTCTAATCAGAAATAATGAAAAATGCTTAAATCAATGTGTAAAAATATTGTGATAGTCAAAATGAAGATATCCATGAATGTATCAATCAAAGATGGCTGCCACAACGTCTCTTATTACTGTTATCTTTAGAGCTACTAGATATGTATTGTGAAGTAATCGTCATATAATTTCAATGATGTGAGGAAATTGTATGAAAAGCTCCTTTTGAAATCCCCACTATTATTGCTTTACATCCCACAACATTTTATTAAAATTATGATCCCTCCATTGTTCTTTATCCTTTGTTTTTTTTCTAAGGTATATTATTGCGGATTTTGCTAAATAAACGCGTATTTGAGATGGTCCCTTCTTGTTCGTATTAAGGCATTCAGAAAAAGAGTGTCAAACAGAGATAAGTGTGTATTCTAACTATGTGCCAAGTGTTATCTGTTTTTATGCTTGCATTGCCGAGATATACGCAAATGTATCAATCAACCCATATTCAACATATTACATATCCAGCCAAATATTGACAGATTTCAGTCAGTGTCTGAAACCTATTGTGTTTATGTTAATGACGTTACATAACCAAAGGTATTTAACAATCTAAAAGTGTATTGTTTGAAAGACAAAGGTTCATACTTTGTATTGATCACATTATCCCCTCAATAGAATCACTCATGCATCCCATACCATGATCACTTTCATTATTTATTGACTGCCCCTCGTATATAAATAGCACTATTGCAGTCACCGAGGGACCATAGTTTTAATCCAGAGACTCGAATAAAGGCACTAGGCAGTATATATTTGTTTTATATACGTCATTCATATATTTCTAGTTCCATCAAATTCAAATTCAAAAAACATCCGGTAAGTTCCAATCTTCATCATCAGTTAAAAAGTTTCAAAAGTTCAATTCAAAGGCAGTGTATCAAACGATCGTAACGCTGCGCCCGGGATGCAAATTGTGCTCCCTCTCGCGTCACGCGGAGTACAACGCCGCGTGAAACTACCGACGCACAGGTGCGCCGTAAATAGTCTTCTTGGGAGCCGTAAATAGTACTTTTGGGAGCCGTAAATAGTACTTTTGGCAAAATAGCGTGTTTATTTTTGATCATGTGACCCACTGTTAGCCAATCAATGGACAAGAATATATGAATGACGTATATAATATACAAATATTGAATGCCTGAGCGTGTAATAGTAAAAACTATATCACAAGGTCAAATTTGGATTTTTCCATTGCACGAGGCGAAGCCGAGTGTAATGGAATAATCCAAATTGGACCGAGTGATATAGTTGTACTATTGCACAAACAAAAGGCATTCAATATTTGTTTTATATCATGATATCACATCATTCTTGTCCAGCCATAATGATAGTAAAAACTATCACATGGTTGAAATCAGGCCTATCATGATATAACAGGTAATACCTGCCATGGGTTACTTTATCCACTCAATTTTATAAATGGGCTGTCCAATTACGGGGACGAAGTTTGTTCGCTTAATGTATATCTCATATTGTCGGTACCGATTTAATTTTGAATTAGCCATGAAAGCACCTAGTCAGGAATGTTTTGTGTTAGATGTATACCTTCATATTGTTTAATATCTGCCTCTGTACAGTAGGCATTTCCTCCCCATGTAGCCAGTTTTTCAACAGCCTCGGGTCTTTTTGCCGCAAGTATCATAGCACTTTTTGCACCATCACTCCATCCTGCTAAGGAGTAGCGTTTGTAGCCCAACACCTAGGAGAAGAATAATTGCAAAAGTGATCAATATTTTGTATTCAAGAGCCTTCACCATTCACGGTTGTAAATACCGATTCACTATAGTTTAATCAGTTCCAAATTGGAGAGAAATTGGAGAGAAACATTTGTTTTTATACCCCGCGCGAAAAAGTAATCCAAGCGTACGCACGCGGTTATGGCTAAACCTGTGCGGTATTGGGCGCACGCACGCGACACGCATATGATGCACAGTGCGAATGTTGCCTTTATATGCGCCTGCGTCCTTCTGTATTCATTCGCTGCTGTAATGAGGCTTCACCAATTTGGAATTAACTCATCAAACTATAACTAAGATTTTTTTTTTAAATTGGTCCAGATCATTTGGATAGGGTTCAAAATACACGGGGGCGAAGGGCGATTAGCCCCAGTGTTCACAAAATAGCCCTCCGAGCAAATGTTGGCCAATGGTGAAATTTACTAAAAGGGCTACTAGTACTTTTACAGAATTTGCTCAAAATAGCCCTCGTAGCCACAATGTATTTTAAACCCTAATGTTTTCAAGATAACATTGGTGAGAAGAGGGCAAAATATGCTCAAAATAATGATTGCCAAGGTGCCAAATGAGTATGATAAATTTCCTCAAGCATCGCTGATTAGGGCCTTCAACTTAATCAATTTGACCTAAGCTGAAAACAGTTTTTTTTTATTACCAGTCTCTTTACGTCCCTAAGCTAGTCTAAAACCCACATCTGTTAAGTTTGGTTTCCATTTTTTTTAAATGATTGTATTATTATGTTTTATTTTACTATTAATTTATGTTAATATAGAATAACAACTTTACCTGTACACAGGTAAGGGGGCCCGCAATTTCTTGCACATTGTTTATCTACGCAAAATCCCTCACACACAAAATCTGTCACTACACAAAATCTCTCACAGATTGTGTACAGCCCCAAACTCTCTCACAGATTGTGTGCAGCCCGCAAAATGTCTCACAGATTGCCATTAGAGTCAGCCCGCAAACTCTCTCACAGATTGTGTGCAGCCCGAAAACTATCTCACAGATTGTGTGCAGCCCGCAAAATGTCTCACAGATTGTGTGGAGATAGTGTAGCTTATTGACTTTGGGTAGCAATGGTGGGTGGGACCAAAACCTATAAAACTAAAAGGGGCAATAAATTGCCAGGGAGAGTCAGTGGTGGTAGCATTTGCACCAATTGTTGCGACTTAGACAAAGTTATTGAAATAAAGAAGACACTGACATACACGTTCAATTGCATATATTGAATCAGGCAATGTCTTGCTAGACGTCCCGTAACTCAAGTGCGCATGCTCAAACCAATTAATGATACGTTGTAGCTATACGGTTTATTCCGTACGGGACGTGAGGCAAGATATTATAGCCTTGAATCATAAGCTCGAAGTGTGCATGTCAAAAGCTACATACAGAATATTATGTACAGGCTATATACAGGCTACAGATGTGTAGTGGTACCTCTAGAGCAGCACGCTTTACAGAATAAAGCGCAAATAAATCGTCGCTGTTTTGACATACCGGCACATCACAACAGAATTAAGTAAAGTGATGTGCCGGTATGTCAGAACTGCGAAGAAATATTTAGCTCAGCTTTATTCGAAAAAGCTGCTCCAGGTGCATGAAAGTGGGCCAGAATCTCACACATGCTCATTAAAGTACCTCCATAAGTTTGCCTGCATCATACGCATCTCTATAAAAGAAATCAAGCGGAAAATCTCTTTCAGGAGGTCTAGATTGTCCATAGCCCCTTGGATCCCAGCAAATCACTGTAAATCTATCATGATCTAGTCCCTTCAGTGTAGGCTGGAAGTCTGTCTCGCATGAACCTGAGAGAAGATATTAGAAATCCAACAAGGAGAAAATATAAAGAAAATAATAGGCAACTACTGATTATATTTTCAAAAGTTTTATGTCATATCGTCATGTCTGCATTTTGCTATATTTGCCGGAGGAGCATTTTTATGTTTTACATAAATACTGTGTAATTGAGTAACCACATACATGTAGGCTTATGTTATGAAAGTATAAAGATGTCTTTCTTTGATAATATAACAAAATCTTTTGTCTCAAAGCTCTTCAGTTTTTTAAAACCTAATGCGGAATGCGTTTTTTTAAAAGTTTTTTCTAATCTTTTTTAAAAATATAAAATATTGAAATCCTTGTAAAGTGACCTTTTGTATTTACGTAAAATGATGTGATCAATGAAAATCTGAAAAATCTGTGAAACTTTGGGATTTCTTGTTGAAAAAAATAAAAAATAAAAAATAAAAATCTAACGCGCATCAAGTAACTAACGCGCACGGGAGATTTGAGACAAACTATTTTTAATATAGCCTTATAACGTTATTGACAATTTTAGATATCGTATTCGTATCTGCACTAGCAAATCTAGTGAGTGCAATAACATCGTAAGTGGTATACGAGATATGCTTGCACTCAGAATGTTATGAAAGCAGAGTGCAATACTGACATAAGTGTTAGATACGATGCTGTTGCACGCAACAATAAAGTTGGAGTGCACTTACGAACTTTTTAAAAATAGGCCCCTCTCCTTTTACATGTTAAAGGGGTGTTTCAAAACATCAATTTTCTCGCTTATAAAAAGCGACTGGATTTTTCAACTTTAAATTTTTCTTCAAGTTCATGATATTTATGATCATTGAAGTATAAAATATATATAGAGTAACCCTGAAAGTTCCTAGAAATGAGCCCCCGATTTTGGAGAGTCGGCGTATCACTCTCATATCATCAAAAATGTGAGCAGTGTTGACTGAACATGATCAAAATAACCCCAAACCCTACAAAATGGACTGAAAAAATCTCTTTTTGCTCTGTGGTAATAGATATTAATCCTAAAATTAGGATTAGATTCCAACTTTAATCATTTGGCGGCAATAATTACCTTTCCTGATATACTTATGACGGCAAGGACTACAATCATTTAGTGGTTTGGAACCTTCTATAAAATGTGTGCCATTACCTACTTTTAAAATATGTAAAAAAGTCAATTTGGCCAAAAATGTCACTTACGATGTTGTTGTTGCACACATACGATGATATGAAATCTAGCATTACATGATACAAAGTGGCCCAAGTACATTATGATGGATATGATTACTTGCGATGAAGCTCTGTAGGGGCACTTAACGCTTTCCATGCGGCAGACGACATTCCAAATGTTCACAAAATGTTTCAAAAATGTTATAATTATTGAATTTCATTACCATATTTGGAATCACCATGAGAAATGAATTGAAATAAGTACAAACATGCCTAGTATTGGTTCAGTTATCCATGAGATAGACATTGAAAATTGGGAAAGGTTTCTGAATAATCAATTTTGTATATGGTAAAACTAATAGCCGCGGAAAGTGTTAATACAATGCATTTGGTGACAGCTTATGCTCTTACAAAATGAACTCATACTGGGTACATGGAAATCCTACAGCTTACGGGTATCCGCTTATCTATGACTGGGTAAGGAAAAACCGCCCTCCGCGTTTCCGCGAACAGTGGGAGTATGCCCCCCCCCCCTCATATTTAGATTTTTTTTCCCAATTTACGAACCCATTTGGTGCGATTTGGTGTGTACTTTTGACCGATATTTTATTGAAAAGCCATCACTTAATTCCCTATCAATATTGACTTTTTATCAAAGTTAGACAGCTAATTCGTTATACATGTATGGGAGAAAGAAGTTGTGCATAATACTAATATTTTGTTGATTTAAGTATAAGTATAAATGGTTAACAATGTAATAATTATTGTAATACTGTTTTGCGGTGTAACGGCGAATGGGAGCTTTTTTAAAAGAAATTGTTATCACGAAGAAGCTATTTTATGCAGCATTTTACGCTTTTGGATCGTTATTCATTTATTTTCCGACCATGATATTGGATCTCCTGGACCGACTTCCACATGCCTCATACACTAGAAATTGATCAGATCACCTCGGATGTGTTTTCCGATGTTACGCCTTTTGAACACATAACATGTGCTCATAGACAGGATTAAAACACATGCCTTACACATGTAGTAAGTTTTCTGAACAGTTTTAGAACACATAGTACACTTGCAATCCGTTCAACTGCCATCTCTCAACATGCAATATTTAAAATTCGCGGCGATCGAAAGTCCCGGTGTCGATGACGTCATGGTAATTGTGCTAATTTGCGCATGTGCAGGGAGCGAGGTACCCCAATGGACCTACGGCACATAATTTCCTGGCCACAGTTCGACATACGTGGGCGTACTTCAATCAGGCTGCGCACGCATGCTTGAACTCACAAAATACTGCCAACCAACAACACCAAAGCACCTGATTGGTCAAATTTAAACTGACGCCTTTTTAACGATCGTCACGCTGCGCCGTATCCACCAACGCAGTGCTCCCGCTGCGCCATAACCACCGACGCAGTGGGGCGCGATGGTACGTGGAAAAGCTCATGAGTTTTTCAGTTCTCATGTTTGAACACCAACCAATCAGAGCCTTGAGGTCGAGATGACGTAGTGCGCACAACAGAGATTCCGGGGACCGTTTTGGGGTGAGGTTGAGCAGGCGTACTTTACGCGAGCTCAACCTCATGTGAAGTGGGTCCATTTGAGTCGGGTGGCATTTTGAGGATGCCACGTCACGACCTCAGTCACCCCTCCCCGTTTTCCAATTTCGGACTCGGCGGCGCGGCGGCAATCCTCAGCCTGGTAAAGGTCGTGACGTGGCATCCTCAAAATTTGACACCCTCTCTGGTAGACGTGAAGGGCACTGTCTTAGGTTTGCCGAAGGGCTTTCCAAATCAAATCGCACCAGTTCCCTAATACCGCCTACCAGAGGGGAGTGCCATGGTCGTATTTTACGCAATAATAGTGAGATTTCTCAGCTGCCAGCCAGGGACTAATAGGTTCAAAAACAGTCCTGTGCCGTATTTTGTGCAGCTTTTAAATAAATAGGCCCAGGATTTTTCTGCACCCACTTCTATTTTTATAATGGTATTTGCTATGTACATAATGCAATTTAAAAAAATATCTATAATGTGCAATATTCTCTTTCTATATTAATTAATCACATAATTACCATGCCTTGTTCTTCGGCGTTTTTCAATGTTTTATACCATATCATATTGTTGATGTTTTTATCTATAATGTGCAATATTCTCTTTTATATTAATTAATAAGTTCCTTGTCTTGTTTTTCAATGTTTTTATCATGTAAATTTCATGCAATTTGGCCTTAGGGCCACGACTGTGAAATGTTAATAAAATCAATCAATCAATCAAGTTAAAGTCCATGATAACGGTCAAAGCCTACCGTAGACATGGTTTTATTATTTATTGGCTATCCCTATAAATTGCCTTGTTACCTACCTAGAATTTGATCTGGAATTCTCCTACTTTAATTTCCCTAGAATATTAGATATGTTTCACTAGGAAATAGTTTTCATAAAGAAGTGCTCATTTTAGATTTTGTAACACCCTGTATATGATTTTATTGGCCCTATTTCAATTCCGTATGTGTATTTATAGGCATATCGTGTATTGTGAAATGACAATTCCAATGCATGAGTATTTAATTGTTCATTATTAATTTCATCGAAAAAGTTAAGAAAAGGTAAACACTTGCATGGATTGAGGGCTCGATATACATGCATACACTCCGCTTGGTGCACCCTGTATAATATGGTGTTTATTGGGCATAGCATGTTTAAATGAAGTAATATCATTACAAAAGGTCAATTTAAAACTTACTATGACACCAAATTATGACAATGGTTAAATTTATTTAGCAAATACGTTTTCACATAATTATTTTTTCACAAACTTTGACCATCATGTATAAGGTACCATTTATAACTAAAGACAAAGGTGGCAACATTTTTCTTTGGGACAATGTTATATACTTTTGAATTATACAACTTAATAAAATATAATGTTAACTTCAATGTATGAAAATGGCAAGTGAAAATATTGTATTTTTAGTACATTTCTTTATTTTGTATCCTGTATATTTTCTACACACCCTGTACAGACCTTGATATTGACATTGTGAGATTAGAAAATGTTTAGGCTTTCAGGAAATGTATACTTTCCTTATATTCCTATGTATAGTTTTCATGGTAATATTGGTTAACACGTTTTAAGCATAACCCATGTCATTTTTCAATTTTTCGTACATGTCACACACCCGGGGTCACACAAAGGGTTCCAACGGCACACGACCTTTTCGAAAACCGCTAAAGCTCAAGTATTAAATTGCCATCTTTCAAAAAGTTGAAATCAATCAAACAGATCTCACTAATCCAACTATCTATACAAAATTGGTCTTTTTGTTCAATTTACTTGACCTCCCGACTGCTGAATTTGTATGACATTAAAATACGATTATATCTATTCATAATTCTAGTTTTATAGGACGCCAATTTCAGGAAGTTTTCACTTGACTTGAAATGGCCGTATTCTTCATTTTGAAATAATCAAATGACGGAGGTCGAGATTACTCGTTTTCGGTCTGATCTGATATACTTCTGACGGTCTGACCCACCGAGACTTCTGGCAAATTGTGGTTACGATTTTCTGTTTTAAAATAACGTAAACCATTTTTGTTTTGTTTTGTAACAATCAATTAACTGGAGTTGGTGAATTATTTTGGTAACCCTATATACCGGGTGAGTCAGAAAGAACGGGCACTTTTTGTTTGTTTAAAAGGTGATAGAGTTACGCAAGCCGGGGTGGGGGGGGGGGGGGGGGGGGGGTACTCACGTATATTTGCCAAAGACCCCCTTTTCACGACCTGTCGCCGTTCACTAAGCATTTCATTTCACAGATAAGTCGTTCCACAAGATATACAATCCAAACTCTAGCGCCGAGTTGCCCTAAAATACACCCAATGTTGGTAAATTTAGCCCAATTTGTCCTAATTTACTTTAAAAACACCCAATTGGGCGGAAAATATTTTCAACTTGGGCCGTTCGCCAAGACCCCCAATTCAGGATGTGTCAGTTCGGTAAGCCCCTGTTTTGAGAATGCCCAGTCACACACCCCTACCCTCTTCAAATTCGAGACCCCCCCCCCCCCCACCCCGAATTCCGACTTCGGAGTTATCATTCTGTATATTTCGAGACAAAGATATATTAGCGTTTTGGTTTTGAGTTATCTTCGCTCGGATAAGTCATTTTAGCCGGATATCATCAATCTGAGAGTACTTTCGAGAGCACGCAAATCAAAGAATTGTTTGATTTGAGAGACTCTCACATGAGTGATATCACCTCGTTGAGAGCGCTCGCAAATCGCTAATTTGGTCACTATGAGAGCTCCCTATTTTCCAACGAGTGATAGCGCCCACTGATTGTGTGTATTTAAAGCTCGACATTGAATTAATATCTCATTCTCTTGTCTCTTGCATGAATTGAAACTCTTTCAACATACAAACCACAAGTCGAGTACCCATCAACCCTTCCTAAACTAAAATAATGCTATGTAACATATGCAATTGACATTGCTTATATAAAAAAGAATGTTTTATTTTAGGGCACAACACATCATGTACAGACGAGATGTTGAATTTTATAATAATGCTATAAGATATACTGCTGTGATTACATTTTAATTTCACATAGTCGAAGTACGGTTACGCGTTAATATATATTCATATATACATTTATAAGACTTGTGTCTTGGCTGGATGAACGGTGAAGGGCTGGAAGTGTGGATACTTGTATTTTCCTCTGTTACCCCATTATTATTAATAGCATCTGCAATGGCAAATAATATTGTCGACAAAGTATATAAAGGCATCAACCAAACTAATTGTCACGGTAGATATAAACGAAAATCAAAATTTTAATTAGGTTCTAAATAATGCCAAATGTATCTAACATGAGTTGTTTTCGTTATAAGCTTGTATAAGAAATGCTTTGGAACATAGCCTACACTCGCCATGTAAAGACAATAGGTTGAATTTTACCGCAATGCTATCTCCTGAAGTAAGCAACTGCTCTAATGAAAGATTAATTGCAATTTGTGTTGAACATGGTGAACGTAAAATTGGAACGTAAAAGGAATTTTCTTCTTTTGGTTCAATCAACATACGGTGCATTAGCTCCATAGATCGACTTAGGTTGTTGAGACCTTTGCAGCCAATAACATTAGTTTCAGTATATCATCAGTTGTTTAACCATCACGATCATTGTGATTGCAATACTTATATATACCGTGTACAAACATTGTCAACTCAACATTCATTATGAAGAGGATCGATGATGAACAGTTCCTTCGGCAATATCAGCTATACATGACTATATTGGCTTTACCATAATTATACAAAACCGAGTTTTTCAGAAACCTTTTCCAACTGTCAAGGTCTTGGTATATCAAGGATTACTGAACCAATAAAAGGCAGTTTTGTACTTATTCCATGGTGATTAAATAAATGATAATGACACTTCTGGCTTTACCATAATTATACAAAACCGAGTTTTTCAGATATCTTTTCCATCTTTCAAGGTCTTAGTATATCAGGGATTACTGAACCAATAAAAGGCATGTTTGTACTTATTCCATGGTGATTAAATAAATGATAATGACACTTCGGTATATGACGCAAAGGGTATCTTTCCATACAAAGGTCGTATAACTATCTTGAGGGCTCTTAGTGAAAAAGGAATTTCCTTCTTTTTGTTCAATCAACATGCGGCGCATTTTGTTCCATAGATCGACTTAGGTTGAGACATTTTCAGCCAACTATAATTGGTTTCAGAATAATATCAGTCATTTAACCATCACGGTCATTGTGATTGCAATACTATTAGTTATCCCCTGCATGTTCACACAATACGGAAAAATACCTATGGTTTGGCATGTCATATCACATGAGGCCGCAGGCCGAATGTGATATGGCACAAACCATAGGTATTTTTCCGTATTGTGTGAACATGCAGGGGATAACGAATTTATCGTTTAGTCCCAATACAAATTGTATTTAAACACTCGCGGAAAACTAAACGTCAAAATCTAGTTAGAGCAAGCAAGGCGCTGAATTCTCTTCCCTTCCTTCCTACTTACCTCCGTAAAATTCAACCCTTTATAACATGCTCTGCGCCATCGCCTCTGTCCATAAAATCATCGCGAAAAATATGTCTGGTTAGGTTATATGCAGATCATTTATTTTTTGGCGTGGGTTAGACCTTTTTGCGGTATATTTCGGCCTCAGAATGTAACAGAAATCGACTCGGTTGCATTTAAATCATCCGCCATTTATTTGTTTATTTTACATGTCGTATTTTGAGCAACTCTTCCACAGACGCAAAGCAATCGCTTTACACGTAATATCATTTCGCGCCATCTGGTAACGCGGTTCATCGACGGTATGGAATATATCGTGTGGTTTGACTTGTTGTTTACACGATATGGATCAGATTTCATACGTGTTAACCAATGAGATTGAAGTATGTACACTTACTAAACGATAATGATATATACCGTGTGCAAACATACATTATAAGCCAAATGTGTCGAAAATAGTGAGTTTTCATTACTCAACATGTTTAATGATACACACATTAATAGATTTGTGTAACACGTGCACCTCTTTTATTATAGGACAGGGAAGTACAACCAAGCTCGCTGAAGGACAGTGAATGAAATCCAAACACACTGAAGGACAGGGAAGTACACCCAAGCACGCTAAAGGATAGGGAAGTACAGCAAAGCACGCTGAAGGACAGGGAAGTACATCCAAGCACGCTAAAGGACATCAAAGCACGCTTAAGGATAGAGAAGTACACCCAATCACGCTGAAGAACAGGGAAGTACATCCAAGCAGGCTGAAGGAAAGGGAGGGACAGCTAAGCACGCTCAATGACAGAGAAGTTCACCCAAGCTAGCAGTAATGACAGGGAAGTACATCCAAGCACGCTAAAGGACATCCAAGGAAGGACATGGAAGTACAGCCAAACACGCAGAAGGACAGGGAAGTGCACCCAAGCATGCTGAAGGACAGGGAAGTACATTCAAGCACACTGAAGGACAGTAAAGTACGTCCAAGCACGCTGAAGGACCGGGAATTACACCCAAGCACGCTGAAGGACCGGGAATTACACCCAAGCACGCTAAGGGACAGGGAAGTACAGCCAAGCACGCTGAATGACAAGGAAGGGCAGCCAAGCACGCTGAAGGACAGGGAAGGGCATCCAAGCACGCTGTTGGACTGGGAATGACATCCAAGCACGCTAAATGACAGGGAATTACACCCAAGCACGTTAAAGGACAGGGAAGTACAGCCAATTACGCTGAAGGACAGGGAAGTACACCCAAGCACGCTGAGGACAGGGAAGTATACTCAAGCACGCACCCAAGGACAGGGAAGGACATCCATTCACGCTGAAGGACAGGGAAGGACATCCAGGCACGCTGATGGACAGGGAGGTATACCCAAGCACGCTGAAGGACATCGTAGGACATATCTTAGAACATTAAATGACAATAATATAATAAACATATGCTATGTTTGGGCCCGTTTATACCAACTGTTGTTGACGTCACGTGATGCCCAACGTTCGGGCGTTTTGAAACAGTTGTCAATTTACTTTTTTTTGTAAAAATGCCGCAAAATGCCAATTTCTCCCGAATTAAGACAAAATTTAAAAAAAGGAGTCGCATCCCATGCTAGATATTTTCATGATACTACATATATAGATGCATTCCCTGACGTTTTCCCCTTGCATTTTCACAAAATGAACGTTTTGCTGCACATCGTAAGTCTTACTATCACTGACCTGTGATGACCTTCCCCGCGCGATCACAAAAGTCTACTCCTACGTAGGCTCAGCTAACGCCTACGTCGTAGGCTGAGCTAAAAAAGAAAAGAAAACAATGAAGAAAAGTAGCAACTTACCCAATGCACCCGGCAGAAGAAGTAGCGTGTGCTTGCCATGGCCGGCCTTCTCGAAGTATATATTCGCCCCATTCACTTCAACCTTATTGCCAACTATCGAAGATGAAGTGCTGAAAATGTTGTAAAGAAAACATTAGTTGAACATCAACATTATTTTGGATAATCACTCAAAATGTGTCCCGATTAGTTCATTTTGATACGATTTCACAATTTGAGATACGTATACAACATTCAACATTTTGAATCGAATCCATATTCGCTGCCTGCTACACTGTTATAATTTGTCACCACAACAATGTAACAACTCTTTGTAGTAAACACGTGTAGAAACACAGAAGAAATCAAATTATATTACCATCGTACTAAATTATATAACCATCGTACTATCCATGATAAAAGACACATATCGCTAACACTGGGATACATTACAATAGCAAGTAAGCAAATACACGAAACAAATCACCACTAATGCGGCAGTCATCGAATCTGGTTCCGCTGGGATCCGATAACCGCAAAACCCTCGAACCGCTCTAGTTTATTGTTAAACCTGTAAAGTCACTGTATGAATTAGATGGTCAAGGTTATGCTTTGTACTTAGTCTTGTTGTAGCATAACAAAACAAATAATAAGAATACGCTAATTACTTAACTATCATCATCAATTATTCATTCATAAAAAGGTAAAAGAGTCGATTAATATATTGTATACTTGGTTTGTTGGTTCGGTCCTGTCATGACTGACAGCTCGTGACCTTACAGATACTACGCCACAAATAACGATTTTCAGCAAAGGAGTAACAATCACGGAGCGGGTGTCCAGTAATCAACTTTATTTGGTCAATCCACCGGGAACGAGGTCTGCCTCTCTTGCGCTTCCCTTCAATCATGCCTTGCATGATCATCTTCTCTAGGTTATTTCCCTTGCGACGTTAGATATGGCCGAAGTAGCTCAGCATTTGGGTGTTGATAGCATGAAGAAGTCGTTTAGACACCCCTATTTCTTCAATAATACTGGCATTGGTCCTTCTCATTGTCCATACGATACGAAGCATACGCCTCCAACACCACATCTCGAAAGCAGCTATTCTGTTTTTGTCAGCTTTGGTTAGGGTCCACGTCTCACATGCATACATGGCAATTGGAAATACAAGGGCTTGGACAAGCCTGGTTTTTGTTGCTCTGGTTATTCCTCTGTCAGCCCAGATCTTACTTAGGTTGATCATTGCTGATCTAGCCATTGCTAAACGGTGTCTAATCTCTTGGCTGCAACCACCCTCTTTGGTGATTAGGGATTCAAGAAAGTTGAATTTCGAGACCAATTCCACCTCATTACCATCAATTATGAGAGGCTTTCCAACACCATCTGTATCTGTGCCTATGGACATGATCTTGGTCTTGCTGACATTTAGACGTAGCAAGCTGCTCACTCTCCACCTTGACTTTCTTCAGGAGTTCCACACTTACTTAGAATATATTTTACCTCATGTTTTTGATGCGCTTAAGGGCAGTGTCAACCCGGCACTTGTTTCAAAAATTGAATTTCATATTTCTCTATTATTTTATACTTTTATATGTATTCTATCATTACCATCATAAGTTACTAATCGGAAGCGATTATTTCCCGTTCTTTTGGGTGATTTTAAATTGTTATTCTGGTAAGTTTGAGTCAGGAAAAGGCACATGGTTATTTGGCGGGAATTTAAGCGGAGTTCCGCGCTTTTCAAATGCTGCGACAGCTGTTCGATCATTGCGTCGCGCGCTGAAACTTCCAGTGCGTAATACCAGACGCGCCGCTTAATATCCGCGACGTAGACGCGAAAAACAAAAGAGCGCAAAACAATGTCTAAAAATGTAAACAAAGGCCAATCTCACGATCATTTAAATTTCAGTTTTCTTCCGATTTCTTCACATTGTGACAATATAAATTGAATCTGATAGTTTATTTTGATTGTTCATAATAGTATACTCGCTTTTTAGCTCACACGCCCGTGCATTCCGTGAACATTTAGCTTTAAATGGGGGAATATGTCAATATTTTCACTAAATCGATGTTTTCTAGAAGTTCAAATTTGAAGGAATTTTACGAATTTTCAGACAACCTAACACAATCAATTTTTGATTAAAATTTTCAAAATTTCACCAAAATCATCTAAAGTCAAATATCTAGGAGGCACTTTTTTTTTTTGGCTTAAAAATGTTTAGTTTTGAAAATATTGACCAAAAAGTGCCAAAAATGTGATTTTTGAGATAAAAAACCATTTTGTTGGCACTTTTTGGTCAATATTTTCAAAACTAAAAAATGTTAAGCCAAAAAAAAAAAGTGCTTCCTAGATAATTGACTTTAGATGATTTTGGTGAAATTTTGAAATTTTGAATCAAAAACTGATTTTGTTAGGTTGTCTGAAAATTGTTGGCGCCAAAAAAGTGATTTTTGGGCAAAAATGTAGAAATCACTATTTTGGGGGAAATTTAATACCAAAAATGGATTCTCCGACTCATTTCATTTGAAAAATTGTATACTTTTATGAACATTACATTATTAGATTAAAAGTTACAGTGCTTGATAAATTTCATGTATTTTGGGTTGACACTTCCCTTAATGAGTGACAACCCAAATATTCGCTTACAGAATAATACTTTGGTCGAGTTGATGAAACACTGTGACATGTTTGCACTTGGAGTACGTATGAATATATTTTTACCAAAGAATACTTTTGACGGCGACGGGCTGACCAGGCCTATGAAACATGACATTCTGCGCATATTCCGCGCATACAACTAAATATAGCGCCATATAGGCACTTCATTCACGGGCGATAAACCGAGAACGGTCAATCAACCGCGTCAACACCACGTGCTTATCAACTCGTATCACTATTCAGCATATTCATGCTTAACCACCGCGTGGTGAACCGGTATCACCAGTTCAATCACATTCTACCATCTGTGGTTCAATCTACCATATGATACTACAAGCCTAATTTTGTAATAAAAAGTGAAATGAGATGAAATAAGGAAGCAAAAAAAGCGAATTGGTAACATTTGATAGATATATAGATAGATTAGTAGATAGATACACTGTGAAAAGTTTCCGCATACTGCTGTCACATGGCAGTCCATTGTTAGATTTGAATCCAATATGACCCAAGTTGCGCACATTTGCAGCTGACACAACGTAAGATTCACCGACTCTAACATGTTGAATATTGACCTTTGCGATTTGTTGTTTGGATCCGAGGATAATAAAGTCTGTCTTTGAGTCGTTAAATTCAGAAAATTGGTATTCATCCATGTTCTGATATCATTGATGCAGCTTTCAATTCTGTGAAGCGCAGAGTCAACATCTGCTTACACAGGTTTTACAGACAATCTGCGTAGTCATCTGCGTAGCGGTGATAATTCAGTTGATGCCGACGAATGATATCTCCCAATGGCAAAGTGTAGATTGAAAATAGTCTGAGTCCGACACACGAACCTTGTGGTAGTCCATACTTCAGTTGAGCGAAATCTGAAGTGTCATTTTTGATGCAGATAGCTTGCGATCTACCTGAGAGGTACGATATAAACCAATCCAATGCGACACCGTTAATACCGATTCGATGTTTAAGGCGTTGAAACAACACAGCATGGTCTACGGTATCGAACGCTGCTGACAAATCGAGTAGGACAATTAGTGTGCTTTCTCTCTCATCAGTGGCATGAAACACATCATTCTGTACATTATCAGAAGTGTGGTTGCAGTGCTATGGAAAGCACTCACCAAGATTATGTTGTTGTAGAAAGGGTACTGGTCTCTAGCAAGAATTACACGTTCTAAAGTTTTGCCGAGAAATGTCAAATTTGATACTGGTCTATAGTTCTTGAAAATGTTGCGGTCAAGATTCGCTTTCTTTATAAATGGTCGAACATGAGCAACTTTCAAACTATCTGGGAAAACACTAGTTTCAAGCGATCTATTCACTATCTTGGTAATAATAGGCCCGTTTTCTTTGAATGATTTCTTCAGAAGCGATGTCGGGATGGGATCAAGCTCACAAGATTTTGTTGGAGCTTTGCGAACAATTGCCAGAATTTCATCCTCGGTAGCTGGTTCGAAAGGTGTCATATAGTGAAATGCTATTTTTGGTTCTTCGCACGACCAATCATCCACAATATCAAAACTGTCACGAATTTTCGTTACTTTCCCAGTAAAGTATTCACAAATTTGATTAGCAAGACATTTGTCTGATGCAGCGTCAAATAGGAGAGAAACTTGACGTCGATGAAGAAGCTGATCCGCTATTTAGAAAAATTGGTTTTTAATCTTTAATATGTTCCATGAACAGGTCACTATAATAATGTACATTTTGCTTTTTGTATCAAGGAATTTACCTTCTGCTTCTGTTGGGTATAACTGACGATCAATTGCTAGGCGTGTCTAGTGTCTCCATTTTTGCTCTAATTGTCTACGCTTCTTTTTCGATCCTTTATAAAGTCTTTTCTGATCATAACCACAACTGCTAATATCTTTAACGGTATTGGTGCTCCTTACCTTGCTCACAATTTCATAAGAACCACGAGTGCTCATTCCCACCGAACTAGGTCAAGCAATTTCAATTTTATTGTCCCTAGAGTTAAAGGAATTGCTTCCAAGTCATTCTACTACAATGCCATCTTAGACTGGAACGCCCTGCCACCACAAATCCAGACCATACGCAGGAAGATGGAATTTAAAAAGGCTGTGAAAAAACACCTGGCTGATTGCGCTCTGAAGCAGGAATCTGCAGATTTCATACGTGTGTAGGCTTATTGGGATGGCATTGTGATATGCGTTATTTATTGAATGTTAATATAATTTTATACTCGTGTGATTTGTTATTTGTATATGTTGTGATGCCAAATAAAAACTAAACTAAACTAAACTAACCTTTGTCTTCTGGTTTGATGAGAATGTCGGGCTGATTTGCAGTTCTCTCTCATACTATCAAATCCTAGGCGCCCCAATTCATGCATCGTTCATGCATTATGAATACCGAATTAAAATGTCTATGGAGCGGTCTCGTAAAAACATGTTTTTTTACTTTTTGGATACTAAAATTAAAAATATAAAATTGATCATCTATGCAAACGAGCTCATGTAAGAAGAAGTCATACTCTATCTAAAAGTGCTGAAAAACCTTCTTCGACACATACAACCTAACTGAATAACCCAGCTTTTTGCCTAAATCTGGTCAAATCTTTGCGTAGTACCTGCCGTTTTTGACTAAAGTGTATTTTTAGACCGCTATATTTACGGTATGAGCGCCCCCTTCAGTTAGTGGAAAGGAAGTCATTGAGTCTCGAAATTTATGATGCTAAAATTATTGTGATTGGACAAGGGTATTAACAGGCCAACTGTAACTGTTGGTAAAGGCCCGTGGATTTGAGCTTATAAAAAATGGACCAATCGATGATTTTGTTTTAGAAACAAAAAACATTTTATTATAGCAATAGGGAGGGTTATTGAAACATCACAATCGGGGCTTCAAAGTCGGTATAAATATTTAAGAATTTGTTCATTAACCATTATTTACTAATTAAAACCCTCATAGCCGACGAAATCCTTTTAGTTTTTGTTAAGTTTATAGTTTTTACGAAATGTGAATTTGCATTTTTGATCCGAAGGGTATCCGCGAACCAGGGGTAACTGTCACTTTACGATGTTGCCAAGCGTATGCAAAGGGGCATGACTGGGCGTCATTTTGCCTGATGTGAGACGGGTGGACCATGTCGATTACAAAGATCAGTCGCCGGGCGCTTATTGGCTCCTTCACAAATCACCATTTATAGCAACACTGCTCACTTGAACCGAACGTAAAGTTTGAACCGAAAGGTAAAGTCAAGAGAGAGCGAGTCTAATTATTAATATCCTCTTTTATAGACAATTGTATACGCTTCAAGGCTTGATTGCAGGGCTGTCAACTTTTGAGATTTGCTGGGAGGGAGAGTAAAAAAAAATCGCACGGTAAAAAAAAAAATCGCACAGTCCAAAAGGTAGGCCGAGGCCAGGAGCGGCGCCAGGGTATTTGTATAGGGGGGGGGGGGGGGGGGGGGCAAATCATGGTTGAATAACTAAAAATTGAGTAACTATTGTGAGTAACCAAAGAGGTGCGAAGCACCGCCTTCCGCGGTAACGCGGACAGGGGGAGTCTGAGGGGGATGTGCCGCCCTCATAATTTGAAGAAAAAAATCAATTCTCGAACCCATTTGGGGCGATTTGGTGTGTACTTTTGACCGATTTTCTATTGAAATGCCATCACTTCATTTCCAATAAATATTGGCTTTTTATCTAAGTTAGGCAGCTATTTCATTATATGCGAGAAAAAATAAGTTGTGCATATTTCCTGATGATTTTTTCTTGATTTAAAGGCATATTATGTGATCTTTTCCAGAGAGCGCCCTCTATTCATGATTTTTTTAGAAAGTAGATTTTCTTGCAGATTTACATATCCGATCATAAATCATACATACATTCCAAGTTACAGAGCGATACGATTCCTAATTACCTCAAAATCATGATTTTAGAGTGAATTTAGAGTGAAAAATATAAACTGTCGGGATCCCGGATCAGAAATGAAAATTTCCCCTTCTATGGACACGCCACTGCTCATGCCATTACCTGTCCATTTCTAAGGGGTGCCCCTCCAAGCTGGCCTTAGATCAGCCATTCCCCCCCCCCCACCCCCATTTGGACACGCCACTGATATCCCAAGTGGGGATGCAACTAGGCCTTTTAATATACCGATTGACATCTGTTTTCCTTTCCTCTCTTCTTTCCAGTGGCGTAGCTGGGATTTTTTTCAGGGGGGGGGGCAAGATTTCTGAAATTTTCGTAAAAGGTTGCCCCAATTTTTTCCAAGTCACCAACTCGTGATTTTCACGTAAGTTGGGGGGGGGGGGGGGGGGGAGGGGGGTCTGTCAAAAAAATTCGCACGGTCAAAAATAATCGCACAGTACATGTACTATATGTTGAATTTTGCCTTATATTTGACTATTTGAGCTGAATATGCCTACACAAAACAAGTACCCCGCACGCAATCTCGGTTTTTTTTCCTATTTTCTTTTTTTTCCTCTTACTAATTTTTTTTAGAGGGGCTGGGGCGGGGGCACAAATGGGTCTTGGGGGCGGGGGCTCAAATGGTTTTTTTCCCGTCAGGGGGGGGCATTTCCCCCCCCCCCCCCCCCCCCCCCCCCCCCCCCCCCCCCCCCCCCCCCCCCCACCCCTGAGCTACGCCACTGCTTCTTTCCCTTTTCTTTTCTTTCCCTTTTCTTTTCTTTCCCTTTTCTTTTCTTTCCCTTTTCTTTTCTTTCCCTTTTCTTTTCTTTCCCTTTATTTATTTTTGAGGCGGGAGTTTATATATGCTAGGCGGGAGTGCGGGAGAAAGAGTGTCTAGGCGGGAGACTCCCGCCTAATGGGGGAGAGTTGACAGCCCTGTGATTGTACACTATTGTTAACATACATAGCACATAACCGAGCCAAAATATAGTCAATATTGGCGCTCCAATTGTTAAATTGTATGTGTTAATATTGCCACAAACGTACATATGTAATAGGCCCGATGTATTGACATTTACGGCCTAATAGTGCGCCAGGCATGTGCTATTCAATTCGGGTATACATGTGCATGTACGTACATTAAAGGGGGAGCTTTCGATTTTAAAATTTTAACTTTATAAAGCAATCAAATTAAATGATGAATTGCTCCAGTCATACGCTATTCAAATCGGGTAGAGATGTGCATGTATACGTACGGCCTACAGTGCGCCAGGCATACGCTATTCGATCCGAGTATACATGTGCATGTACATTAAGGGCAGTGTCAACCCGGCACTTGTTTCAAAAATTGAATTTCATATTTCTCTATTATTTTATACTTTTATATGTATTCTATCATTACCATCATAAGTTACTAATCGGAAGCTATTATTTCCCGTTCTTTTGGGTGATTTTAAATTGTTGTTTTGGTAAGTTTGAGTCAGGAAAAGGCGCATAGTTATTTGGCGGGAATTTAAGCGGAGTTCCGCGGTTTTCAAATGCTGCGACAGCTGTTCGATCATTGCGTCGCGCGCTGAAACTTCCCGCGCGTAATACTAGACGCGCCGCTTAATATCCGCGACGTAGACGCGAAAACAAAAGAGCGCAAAACAATGTCTAAAATGTAAACAAAGGCCAATCTTACGATCATTTAAATTTCAGTTTTCTTCCAATTTCTTCACATTGTGACAATATAAATTGAATCTGATAGTTCATAATAGTATACTCGCTTTTTAGGTCACATGCCCGTGTGTTCCGTGAACATATAGCTTTAAATGGTGGAAAATGTCAATATTTTTACTAAATCGATGTTTTCTAGAAGTTCAAATTTGAAGGAATTTTACGAATTTTCAGACAACATAACTAAAAATATATCAAACTATCAGGTAAGCTTTTACTACCATTGTGTAGAGGACTTTCAGCGCTAGGAGGCAATTTTTTATTTTTTCGATTATGGATTTTAAACTCGAGATATGCATCCATTTCTAGCGAAATGTACGCAAAAAAACACGACTTTTACACTTTTCCGATGTTTTTAGCAATATTTCCAAAACCACGCTTTATTTTGGAAAAAGAAAAAATTGCCTCCTAGACAAAATTGTTTTGTTTACAAAAACGTATATTAGAACAAATTACCATTTTTTATTTTATAGTTATGCTGTCTGAAAACTTTGGGGTAAAAAAATGGCTTTTTGGTTCATTTCTCAAAATTTAGTTTATTTGGCATCACATTGATATCACCATCGGCTTCCTTATCAAATTTCCTTTCTAAAAATGTATACTTTTATGTACTTTTATTCAATATTCTCAAACTTAGAAGCAAAAGTTGATCATCAAAATAATAGGGTTGACACTTCCCTTAAGGTAATTTTCTGCGTCCGTTGTCCAAAATCTCTCTCTGGCTTTGACCGCGTCATAACAAAAGTAAAACAGATATCAATTATCATTTACTACAAATGTGTAGCTATGATTCGGAGCTATAATCATGACAAATGTCATGAGGTTGACATTAATATTAGCGAAGTTATGAGGGAGGAGGTAGAACTTATTGAATGACCCTCGTATATTAATTTGGACCTTGATATAGCATGGAAGCCAACTATATCAGATATACAACAGCAGCAGGTATTTGAAGACTTATGTGGAATTGGGTATAGCACGGAAGCCGACTTTACCCAGGATATTCCAAGAAGACTTACGCGTGATAGAGAATTAGGTATAGCACAGAAACTGGCTATTTGACCAATAATATTCCAGGAAGACATTGTGATAGAGAATAGAACATAGCACGGAAACCGACTATGTATGAATGAAGACTCACGTCTTAGTCCCAGTACAAGATATAGCACGGAAACCGACGTATCGAATGAAGAACTAATGTGATTGTGTGAACATCCTCTAAGTGGGACCCGGGCCTGGACACTGAAGAATGGCAAACCATACAGAAATTACCAGTGTTATCCAGAAATTGCGTTTAGACGTCTTTCACTCAAGCAGAGTATGAACACTCATGTTAAGAAGCTTTTCTATTGGGATCAGGAACACTAGTGGTGATGGACTATACAATATACAAGATTAAATGACAGTGTCCAGAAGCTTCCAGAATGTATCCATCAGTTTGAACCCCGTGGGGTATTATAGTATACGACATTGGTAGTGTAATGAGTGAGGATTTATCTCCAAACACCCTGACTTGAGTGTTTGAACATAAACTCACACCATTAACCACGAAGGAGTTCGACTACGTAGTAAAGACACTTAGACCATCTTCATGTAGGATTCTTCTTCTCTATCTTTAATCTTCATCTTTATACCAAGGCTCCCGGCAGTGATCATTGCAAAGATGAATTATACATGACTAAGAATAAGAATTACAAAATCTATATAATGCGAATATGAAACATATGCAACAATAGTGTAGGAATAACAATGTCCAGTGTCTACGTCACCCAGTGGCATAGCCAGAGGGGGGCGACCCCCCAACATTGACTTTACAGCCAAAATGTAGCTCAATCGTGCCAAAAATAGGTGTAAAGTCGAAAATGTTCTAGCGCTACGCGCGCATTTCTTGACTCACAAAAAACCTATCGGTTCTTTTTCATTTTCGCCCCCCCCCCCCCCAATATCAATAACCTAGCTACGCCACTGACGTCACCAGACGTCGTCAAGAGTCAATGTGAGGCCTTTTCCCCGGCAGCCGCACGCGTCGATCCATTCCCCGCGAAGTATGTATACATAGTCAATAGAGTGCCTCTCACCAGTGACAGTTCTGTCACTGATCTCACTGACAACGACCTTTCTGTAGACCACGTACTACGTGACTATTATCCACGCCTCGCTCGTAGTATCAACCCAATTTATCCTATTTAGGATAATTAATAAATCACATGGTACGTTTCAATACCTTTGCTAAATAGAAATCTGATCTTCTTTCATTGATAAACCTGCTGTATGAATTAGACGCTCAAGGTTATGCGTTGTACTTAGTCTTGTTGTAGCATAACAAAACAAAACAGATAATAAGAATACGCTTACTTAGGGGGAATTAGGGGTTGAGAGTACATTTTAATAAAATTAATTTTTCTCCAATATTAAAGGTACTGTTAATGTTAATTGGGTATGTACTTAAACCTTAAGTGTTGTAGATTAAAAAAATATCGCTACTTGATCGGTCATGTGACCCGTTGCCATGGAAACGGCGACCATCTTGGATCATCTTTTTTACTACTACGAGGACATCTTGCGCGCAAGATATCTCAAAAACTATTTATCGTAGAGTATTGCATTGGGACAAAGAGCAAATGAAAGCTGATTGATAAGGCTATAGAATGATATAGGATCTAAGCATTTGGACACTATTAACTAGGGTATATTTGATTTTGTGTTCATTAAAAGAATTTGTTTAATATTTTTTTACGGAGATGTAAAAAATATGTTCTCTTAAGGTTAGAGTCTCCATTCTAGACGTAACAGGAAAAAAAGTAAAAGTGTCTGTGACAGATATTCTTTTTGGGTAACAAGAAATGTAATAATGTAAGCAATACGATTATTTCTGTGGCCAAAATGTGCATTAGCAAGTTTAAATACGGATAGCATCCAAATGTAGTTGCGTTATTATTGCATGAGCTCAGAGTTAGACGACTGACATAAATGTTGGAATTAAGTAGCTTGTAGTCATATTACTATACAATTTGAAAACATGATAACTTATTATTCAGCATTAGCATGAATACGTCTCGTATGTGTTTATAATGATAAATAAATACAAAAGATAAACAAGCAAAAAAGTGTCTTATATTTAGAACTTAAAATTAGAAAACTCTGAAATAAACATGCTGAAAAGCATATGAAAATGTAATGAAAAGCAATGAAATGTAAAAAAATATGTGAACATGTAATGAATGAAAAGCATATAAAAACGTGTTATGTAATGATATGCAATGTAAACATGATGAAAAGCATATGAAAATGTGTTATACATGTAATTGATATAAAATGTAACCATGAAAAGTATGTGAACATGAATGTAAACATGCCGAAAAGCATATGAAAATACAATGATATGAAATGTAACCATGAAAATCATGTGAATGTAAACATGCTGAAAAGCAAATGAAAATGTGTAAACATGCTGAAAAGCATATGACAATTTGCTTATATAATTTGCAATGTAAACAGGCTGAAAAACATATGAAAATGTTATGTAATGATATGCAATGTAAACATGACGTGAAAATTATGAGAACATGATCGTAAACATGCCAAAAATGCATATGAAAATGTATAAACATGCTGAAAAGCATATGAAAATGTGCTATACATGATATACGATGTAATGTTATATGCAATGATGTAAACATGATGAAAAGCATATGTGAATGTGTTATACATGTATTTGATATGAAATGTAAACATGATGAAACTATGTAAAATGTGAAAAGTATGTGTTATACATGTAACGATAATACAATGAAACTATGTGAATGGTGAAAGTTATGATAGTAATAAACAATAAAAGATAAATAAAAAAGAGTCTCCATTCTAGTTCATTTTAAAGCTTATCTTATTAACAGTATTCTGGCCAAATTCGAAGGTCCCAGCCCCTTTAGTTTTCCAGATATCCTGCGCGCACGGTCGCAAAATGGTCGAAATTAGTTACGGAGATATATCCTCAGTTAAAAGTCGGGACATTAGTAAATACGAATCATTAATACTCATTAAAGGTAATTAATCGTCATTTTTTGTATCAAATTAACTAAATTTGATTTAAAAATGAAGTTTTCACTTATTTAAGGCATCTTAGAACACTAAATACATTAATTATTGGAGTAATAAAATAAAATATGCATATTTGACCAGAAATGAGATACTTAAAACAATAGAATACATAAGAATTAAATACATGCGTTAATATACGAAATTTTCAACTTCGCGACGGACTTGGACGCGCAAAATTTATCATAACTTTGCAGAGGAATATCCGATTTTGTTCATTTTTGAAGCAAATGAAAGTTAATTCTCTGGGCTGTGATTTAAAACCAAAAAGAAGAAAAATCCATATCAAACCTCTCAACCCCTAATTCCCCCTTAACTATCATCATCAATTATTCATTCATAAAAAGGTAGAGTCGATTAATATTGTACACTTAAATTACTAGAATATATTTTACCTCATGTTTTTGATGCGGTTAATGAGTGAAAAGCCAAATATTCCTTTACTGAATAATACTTTGGTCGAGTTAATGAAAAACATGTTTGCACTTTGGAGTAGGCCTACGCCGTATGAATTATGTTTTAATACCAGAATACTTTTGACGGCGACGGGCTAACCAGGCAGCGATGTTCGTTACCGTAAACAACATTTGATACCTTGACGGAGTGCGCATAGCACATGTACATTGTACAGCAATACAAGTATACAGTGTTTGGCCAAAAGTGTGTACGGTTAATAAATTCGCGGCCAGGCCTATGAAACATGACATTCTGCGCATATTCCGCGCATACAACAAATATAGCGCCATTTAGGGGTAAGGCATATATTAACAATAACAGTCACATAACAGTCACGTATACGGTTTATTCCGTTGAAGGACGTTGAACCGTGTATCATTGGATATGTGTGACTGTTACCCCATTTAGGCACTTCATCCACGGGCGATGAAGCGAGAACTGTCAATCCAGGGTTGCACAAAGTTGTTTCTTCCCAGCAAGGTTCCCAGATAGCAATTTTTGGTCGGCTCACTAGGCTATCGGTCCACCATCGGCCACATTATCGGACCATCGTCGGATTTTCATCGGTCCGGCATCGGCCATATGGAATCCTTGCAATCAGACGAACAATTTGAGATATTGTTTTTCAAATCGGAGCCAGTTTAAATTTTGACCCCATATGCAAAGGTCAACGACCTTTTTACGTTTTACCCGATAACTCGTTAACCAAACATCGAAAGTAGGGCAAACTATACTTTTTCGGAATCCTTGTGCTCAGCCGAACAATTTGGTGTGCTTTTGGGCCCCTGTTGGGCCCCTGTATATGACGGCCATTTTGAAATTTGCGCTATAAAAGAACGTTCCCGTCACTTCTGAGAGGTGCATAGGAGCTCATTTTCTTTTAAAATGGTTCTAGTTGACAAATTCACTAAGAAACTAAGGTAGGAAGAAATTGGTCACGGAATCCAAGATAATGACTCTACTATATAGACGTCATTCATAATTGGCGCATGTACGTCAAAAGAGGTGTGTGCTAGCAGGGAGGTGTCAAATAGAATATTCTATTTGACACCTCCCTGGTGCTAGCTAACTGAGCATGCCTAGAACAATTAGTGCTTCAAAACGAGGCTAAAGATGTTGCAGAGACGAGAGTGGTTTAGTTTTTCAATGTGGTGAACTTTGCACTAATACAGATCATAAGGCCTAAAAAAAAGAAGAAGTTTGTTTGCCCAAACACGACCGACCCATACTTTTTTAGATTTTTTTTATTTTAAATAATGTTTTATGTTGAAAAATATATGTATTAAATGATATTTTCATCTTAATTTGCCAAACTAATCAACAAAACTGCCCTTTAAAACACCAAGGAGATGCAAATCCAAGATCCTACCACTATCTAGTGAAGCCAGCATGGTCCGGCTGAAGGTTTGTACTTCAGGCTGCCAGCTGCACTATTAAAACAAAAGATATTAGCCCTAACCAGCCAGGCTATGTTTTTACGGTGTGGAAACTTGGGGAGGGGGACAAAGTATGCATTTTAAAACCAAATAATCGCTGCGAAGGGATTCGACCCCGGACCCTCTGATCACAGCGCCGCGTCCCTAAACCACTCGGCCATCCTGCCAACGCTCACCCGGGCAGCGATTTCGTACATGTACACATATCAGCTTGGTTGATGACGTCATAGAATCGAATGCTGTAGCATGATGCCATGCATGTGGACATTGTTTTTTTGCCGTAGTGAATCGTAGTGTAGGAAGATTAGGGTTTTAAAGAGCATTAAAGTGTATTAAAATCAAATTGTATATATTTTTCTTTCACTAAATGTGTCTATAGCCTACACCCCTCCAAAAAAGAAAAAAAGAAGAAAAGGTAATCGACCTACCGACTCACTTTTTTCAACTCTTGTTTGGGCAAACAAACCTTCTTTTTTTTAGGCCTAATACATTGCAGTAAAAGTACGAGATTGTGTGTTTATCGAGTATACTCTCCCTCTTTAGACATGATATCGTCAATTATGCATAACGTCTATAGTGTTGTTTAGATGTTCCAGTTACATCTAAACAGACTTAGATTTGAGAAGAATTCTTTTTAGGGGGCATGAAAAAAATAGGGACAGCGGTCCCAAATAGGTCGTCCGTTTATATGGGGGTAGATTAAAAACAAGGTGGCTCTCAAACCACAGGCATCAGGCAACTATAAAGAAAGAGGACATAGCCTGAGGACATAGCCTCCCTGTTAAAGACATAATAAGTAAACATCATAATGTAAATAAATGAATATCCTGGAGTTTGGTTGCAATTGTTCTTCACCTGTTTAAATGTAATCAATTTTACATATGCAGCCAATTTTAAATCTTGACCTCAGATGACCTTTGACCTTGGTATGTGACCTTTAACATATGAAGGTTACCATGTTGCATCTATGGTCATTGTATGGAAAAGAAATGGACAAATGTAATCAATTTTACATATGCAGCCACTTTAACATATTGACCTCAGATGATCTTTGACCTTGGTATGTGACCTTTGACCTCATTAACATATGAAGGTTTCTATATCGCATCTATGACCGTATTGGTTGCAATTGGTCATGGTATGGAAAAGAAATAGACAAATGTAATCAATTTTACATATGCAGCCACTTTTACATCTTGACCTCCGATAACCTTTGACCTTGGTATGTGACCTTTGACCTCATTAACGTATGAAGGTTTCCATGTTGCATCTATGACCGAAGTTTGGTTGCAATTGGTGATCGTATGGAAAAGAAATGGACAAAACAAAAAGTGTGCACCAAATTGTTGGCAGACAGACTACACAGACTGACGAAGGATGCAGCCATAAGGTCTCTCTCCTACGGACGACCTAAAAATGATGTGCACGAAGCGCTTACATTTTTTTGTGGCATTTTATGCTAAATTTGTCAAATTTAACCTAATTGAGTAAGAAAATGTGTGCGAAGCGTGAAAAAAATTTGCCCTTTTTTTGCTAAAATTGTCGGGGTTTTTATTGGGGGAAAAGTGGGGGGTGCCCCCTTGCCCTCTGTAGTGCAGCCACATGTGATATTAGAAACAAACCATAGATATTTTCCGTATTGCACGAGAACAAAGAGGGGTAACGAATTTATCATTTAGTAGACATGAATGCATTTTAAAAAGTAAATGAGGAACAATTAAACTTAAACATCTCGAAACCCTAAACACTTGGAACAACTAAAAACATTGTTGTCAATTCACCCTACCCTAATTCTCCACACTGCCTACTCACCCCAAGATATCTAGCACTTACATAACTTGGAACACTTGGAACCACCAAAATGACATTGGGAACCACCAAAAAGAATATTTTTGCTCGACAGCGATAGCCGAATGTGATATTGGAAACAAAACCATAGATATTTTGCGTATTGCATGAGAACAAACACGGGGTAACGAATTTATCATTTAGTAGATATGAATGTATTTTAAAAAGTAAATGAGGACTAATTACAGGTCAATAAATGTGTATGTGTTGTTTCGAGAGTAATTAGACAAATCAATGCACGCGCGCTGATGTTGATGTGTGAATAATGGCACGACCCTGCAGGGGGAGTGCTATTGTGAGCATATCAACATTTCCCCCGACTGACAGTAAGTTTCCCCCGGCTAGGCCCCCTTCCCCCCCCCCCCCCCCCCCCCCCCCCCCGCCTTTGCGCACGCCACTGCTTGATTACACATAACACTTGGTGGGTATTTTAAACTGCACTCAACAACAGGTGTTTTTCCATTAGTAAGAAGCCATTCATAAACTTTTGTGACTTTTGAGAAGGGCAGGTTTTTGTCTTCCATTTGAGCTCATTCAGCCATGAAGTCATGGACATCTTTCATTTTCAAACAACACTTAGGAAACAGTCATAGGATTATTTCTAAGTAAGTTTTATTGGTAAAATGTTTTACCTTACGATGTTATGACGTTGAGAGGGGGACTTATTTTTGGTGTTTATATGAATAAATTATGTTTTATTATCTTACATATTACTTTTTGCTGTGGAAAAGTAATCAACTATGCAACAGCATAATAATTGAGATTTTCATTCGTCAAAACCAATACATTTTACTCACGTTTGACTGTTTCGTGTGTTATGAATGACCTCTTGCGACCCATGCTGCTTTCAGTTGAGGGCGCTGTTATGGCGATCAGTTGGTCGTAAAATGAAAATCTGAATTATTTGTTCCTGCAAACCTGATGAAGTTATTCAACCATGCTCCAGCATGATTGAGTCTCTCAAAGTCACTTAACTTATTTATAAGAAAGTTACAGTATCATATAATTATCTAATAATTATATTTTATAATGCTAATTTTACATGATGTATGAGAAATTTTGTGTGAATATATGTTGTGTACATTGCTTTGTATAAAGAAATTGTGGTATAGAAAATAAATCTCACTAAACAATATTTTTGTCTCATTGTTTATATTTTATTAATTACAAAAGAGAATACATTATTTTTCAGTTTTATATATTTTCAAAAGAGGGTATTACTGTTAATATAGCAGTAAAACGGTCAATACATACAAGTTGCCAGTATCACTTGATACGAGTGATACTGGAACGATTTTACTGTTCCGGTATCGAAACAGGAACACCAAATTGTATTCCAGCTTATATGTTCCCTAATTGCATAATTGTGTTCCAGTATTGGCCAATACTGGAACATTTTTATATGTGCCAGTATATCCTTCAATACTGGAACAAATCACTACTGGTAGCATGTGTACCAGTATCGCCCGACTGGAACACTTGAGTTGTACCAGTATCGAAAGATACAGTATCCAGTACTATTGTACTCGGACAATACTAGTTTAGTCCAGAATCTGGGACTTTTAAAAATACACCTTTTCCGATGCTTGGATTATTATTATCTGGAAGACTTCTGTCAAGAAATTAATATTTAAAATACACATACCATGTACATTACTGACCCGTGATTGCTTCACATGGTATTTACTATTCTACACAATATCATAAATACAGTTGTATTCCAAGATTTGAGATAAATTGCTCCAGTGGTTTTTACAATTGATGCAAAAATGAATGTACCTGAATTTATAGAGTGGTTGGAGGTAATTTGTTACTTTTTTTTACTTGTAAGCATCTAAATATCAACTTGTGTATTAAGTAACCAGAAAATATTCATGAATAACGTAATACAACCCGTCTTAAATTTGTGAGAATGTACAAAAATTATCACTCGGTAAAAGCAAGATTATTTGAATAGGAACAGTTTCATTGAGGAATTTTGCTTTCAAATGTACCATATCACTTATGACTTTGTTACATTCTACACTCATTATATCAGGGGTGGGCAACCTACGGCCCGCCAGTGGTTATTTTGCGGCCCGCGAGATGTTTCAAGAAAAAAAAGAGATTTTTTAAGATTTACATCATCACAAAAAAGCTGCTTAGCATTTATCGACAAATTATGTTTCTCAATGTACGCAGGTCTTTTTTCCCCATTAATTGTCCTCTGTCAGTGGCATAACCAGAGGGGCGATCGTCCCCCCCCCCCCCAATATTGACGTCGTGTTGGTTGAGATTGGCACTGTCGGTTCATTTGACAAGAGGAATCATGGAATTATGATGGTCAAAAGTACACAGATGAAAAAATTTGTGCTGCGCGCGCATATGTGTCCCTAAATTGCAATATTCTTTAGTAACGGCTTGTTTACAGACAAAATATACCAAATAAACCTCAATCGTGCCAAAAATAAGTGTAAAGTCGACAATGTTTGCTCGCTACACACGCATTACTTGACTCAGAACAATCTTGTCGGTTGGCTTTCATTATTGTCCCCCCAATATGAATAACGCCTCTGTCATCTGTACTGTATTGAGATTACGTAATTGTGAAGATAGATTATTAAGCACACACACCTATTGCATGCTTGAAAGTCTTCGGAATCAAAGGTTGGAAATCAACAGCAGGCCATTGCGAACAAAATTTGGTTAGGTGCGGCCCAGTTAATTTTTCACTCCTTATATCTGGCCCATTCATTCAAAAAGGTTGCCCACCCTGCATTATATCGTAAAAAGGTGTGAACTTCAAATGACCCCGCCCAAATAGACCTTTAAATGCAAAACAGTTTATTGTATTTACTTTGATGATACTGGGATATTAACCACCACCATATTGACAGTACTGCTAACAAATTACATTTGGTATTGGTAAGATAATAAGTAAATATATTACAGAGTTGTAAATAATAATCTGAAAAAATACTGCAAGTCACGACTTGCTAATCCCCTGGCTGGGAGATCAACTAAATGAGGTCAAAGGTCACACAGGGGTCATGTTCCCCAGTGTTCATGTTTCTTTTCTCCAAGTTTGAGGTCAATCTGGCAACTTTTACGATTTGACCTCTGGATGACCTTTGACCGCAGATGACATTTGACCTCGGATGACCTCTAATTATTTGTTGCACGATTTAACCTCTTGTTGACCTTTGACCTTGGTTGACCTCTAATGACCGTTGACCTCAGATGACCTCTAAATTATGTCCCCGGTGTTCATGTTTCAATCGGGCAACTTTTGCGATTTGACCTCTGGATGACGCTTGACCTCTGGATGACCCTTGACCTCAGATTACCTCAAATTATTTGTTGACATGTTTCCCGGTGTTCATTGCACGATTTAACCCCTTGTTGACCTTTGAACTTGGATGACCTCTAATGACTGTTGACCTCGGATGACCTCTCATTTATTTTAGACATGTTCACCCGGTGTTCATGTTTCTTTTCTCCAAGTTTGACATCAATCGGGCAACATTTACGATTTGACCTCTGGATGACCTTTGACATCAGATCACCTCGGATGATCTCTAAATATTGTTTGACATGTTCCCCCGGTGTTCATTGCACGATTTAACCCCTTGTTGACCTTTGACCTTGGATAACCTGTAATAACCGTTGACCTCGGATGACCTCTAATTTATTTTAGACATGTTCACCCGGTGTTCATGTTTCTTTTCTCCAAGTTTGAAGTCAATCGGGCAACTTTTACGATTTGACCCCTGGATGAACTTTGACCTCAGATGACCTATGCAAATTAGACCCAAAAATGTTCACCTGGCATTCATGTTTCTTTTCTCCTAGTTTGAAGTCAATCGGGCAATTTTTAAGATTTGACCTCTGGATGACCTTTGACCTCAGATGACCTTTGACCTCTTATTATTTGTTGCACGATTTAACCTCTTGTTGACCTTTGACCTCAGATGACCTCTAAATTATGTCCCCGGTGTTCATGTTTCTTGTCATGTTTGACGTCAATCGGGCAACTTTTGCGATTTGACCTCTGGATGACGCTTGACCTCTGGATGACCCTTGACCTCAGATTACCTCAAATTATTTTTTGACATGTTCCTCCGGTGTTCATTGCACGATTTAACCCCTTGTTGACCTTTGACCTTGGATGACCTCTAACTACTGTTGACCTTGGATGACCTCTCATTTATTTTAGACATGTTCACCCGGTGTTCATGTTTCTTTTCTCCAAGTTTGACATCAATCGGGCAACATTTACGATTTGACCTCTGGATGACCTTTGACCTCAGATGACCTCGGATTATCTCTAAATATTGTTTGAAATGTTCCCCCGGTGTTCATTGCACGATTTAACCCCTTGTTGACCTTTGACCTTGGATGACCTGTAATGACTGTTGACCTCGGATGACCTCTAATTTATTTTAGACATGTTCACCCGGTGTTCATGTTTCTTTTCTCCAATTTTGAAGTCAATCGGGCAACTTTTACGATTTGACCCCTGGATGACCTTTGACCTCAGATGACCTATGCAAATTAGACCCAAAAAATGTTCACCTGGCATTCATGTTTCTTTTCTCCTAGTTTGAAGTCAATCGGGCAATTTTTAAGATTTGACCTCTGGATGACCTTTGACCTCAGATGACCTATGCAAATTAGACCCAAAAAATGTTCACCTGGCATTCATGTTTCTTTTCTCCTAGTTTGAAGTCAATCGGGCAATTTTTAAGATTTGACCTCTGGATGACCTTTGACCTCAGATGACCTGATGACCTATGCAAAGCAGCCACATTTTTTTACCATGGCCTACCTATCGCTGAAGGTTTTGAAGTCAATCCGTCCATCCGTTCAAAAGATACAGCATTCAGGGAAAAGGCTAACCAAAAGGCACCCCCCCCTACACACATACATACACACCCCGACATGATGACAAAATCCCCTTCTGGTTTTACAAACCAGGGGGATAAAAAGTGAGTAAGCAATGAACCAACTGGAATGTGATCAATGCCTTTCAATCAGATTGGTTATCAGATTAACCAAAGTACAGTATATAGGAAACTCTTTAGATTAATGTAGAGCAGCGAGTTAGTTTGCAACATCATAGAGGCATCTATTGCCAGCGTAAGGCCAACAAACCACAAATTGTTGTATTTGAGTAACCCGTCAGACCTGTATTTACCCCGACCCTGACTTTCCCCCTTTTTTCCAGAAGATAAGATAAGATAAGATAAGATAAGATAAGATAAGATAAGATAAGATAAAATAAAATAAAATAAAATAAAATAAAATAAAATAAAATAAAATAAAATAAAATAAAATAAAATAAAATAAAATAAAATAAAATAAAATAAAATAAAATAAAATAAAATAAAATAAAATAAAATAAAATAAAATAAAATAAAATAAAATAAAATAAAATAAAATAAAATAAAATAAAATAAAATAAAATAAAATAAAATAAAATAAAATAAATAAATAAAATTAAAAGAAACCTTTGGTGTTCCTCATCAAAAAAAGGAATTCAGTACATAGCAAATCTGACGATCGCAAACGGCCTCATGATATTTAGTGATTTATTTGACTCTGTGAGATCAAATTTACAAATTTATAATAGGAAAAAAGAAGAAAAAACGATCCCGTCCCCCCGGGGGGGGGGGGGGGGGGGGGTGGGGAGTACTCACGTATGTAAGGCATACGGGGACGTGCTGCTCCAGTGGGTCGTTTTTTCATGAGACATCCTTAGCCATGGGTAGGCTTTTCAGTGAAAAATCCTTAGACATGGGTCCTGTTTTCGCGATTTTCGTGAAAATTTGCCAAAATTAGGTCTATTTTCGCGAAAAATCACCCTTAGAAATGGGTATGGGTTTTGAATCTCCAGCGGCACACCCCCGACCAAACCAAATCCGAGTACCACCCCCCCGGGTCCCGTCCGCCCTACCCTTATTTTCGTTGGCATGTTACGCCAATACAACAATTATTTGGGCCTAACTAAACCCCTCCTGCCAGTCATGTGACCTTCTGGAGAACTAAGTTGCTGCTCCACAATGATTCACATTCAAATATGTATTAAAGGTAGATGACCCGATCACATTTTCGTAACACAGAATTATTTCAAACATATGGAGATTTCCATATCATATGAAAGCTCATATTTTTCTCATCATCATACTGAAATATGACGGCCTAAATCGGTATAATTACGGAGAAATCGATGAAATAACGTCGAATTACCGCGAATGGTGGTAACCACCGATATAGTTTGTGTACTACTCAATGGGTACAGTTCACAGCATCTTGTGCGTCTAAAATAAGAACCATTAGAGCTATGCAACTCAAACTTTGAAACACGACTTTTTTAAGGATGACCTTTCATGTAGAATAGAAAACTTCAAGTTGAAAATCGGAACATCTACCTTTAATACTTTGCTTATCAACGTGATGGAATCAAAAATAAGTCTATATGCTGCTAAAATTGCTAATGCACCAATTGTGTCCATATTTGTGTCCTTTTGATGTAGTGCAAATCACATTAATAATGATAGAATGCCTCTCATTTTTTGAACCAAATCACATTTTTGATGATGCATCTTGGTTGCTGAGCAGGAATGTCTCAAGATGTTTGTTGAATTCCTTTGGATATCTCAGATGAGGGTTGTGTTTGGCTCCAGGCATCATTAACAATCTAAAATGAAAAAAGGAAAGAAACAAGAACGGTCACATAAATAAATCTTGCACATGGATAAGTAAGTCAATTAACTCAACTGTAAAAGGTTGCTATCCACATATATTGCGGAGAGAAAGGGAACAGGGTACTGAATTATTTTTAGTATATTTTGTAACCATTTGCTAGAAATATTGGGGGGTGGGGGGGGGGGGGGGGGGAACCAAATTCCGATAATTACCTATATATGAAAAGGATTACTTGATTTAGCAGGTGTGGCAACATTATTTTACAGCATACTTTCTTTTATATTATGATCAAAGAGCTATTTTGGGGTATTATTTACAACCTTTTTAGAGGTATTGTTTGGTACATCTTTAGAGGGAAATGTCAAATTTAGGAAATTATCTAATATTTGTTTGATGAGCCAATAGGGGAAAGAACAAATAATTGAATTTCTAGGTCAATTTATACCGGGTGGTTCAAAAAAAAGTTGACCCAAGTTCTAGGTAACTTTTCAACTACATTTTATAGTTTCAGAGAATTTTTGTTTACTTATAGTCTTGATCAGCAGTAAGTTTTGAAATTATCCTGAACAAATGGTAAATTTAGCTTGGCTGGTTCTTCAGATATGGTTCATTACAGAGAGCATGCACAACACTGCCTTGTCCACGGGAGCGTCCTTTAGTAGAGATAGAATGCACAGAGTGGACTTACACACGATTGGTCACAAATTGTGAAAAAAGGAGAAGAAGAAAAACGAGACATCTGTTACATATATGCCTGGTGCATGACATACCTACCTACGTACTTACGTTTCTTTGTTGAATGTGAATGACAAATAAGCACAGAGATTGGGATACTTTGTAAGGGCGGATTTTTCAATTCTGAATCTAGAGCATGCTGTTTTGTTGAAGATAAAAACTAAATGACGCTCCCGTGGACAAGTCAGTTTTGTGCATGCTTTCGGTAATGAACCATATCTGAAGAACCAAACAAGCTAAACGCGCCATTTGTTCAGGATAATTTCAAAATTTACTGCTGATCAAGACTAAGTAAACAAAAATTCTCTGAAACTATGGTTGAAAAAATACTTTGAACTTGGGTCAACTTTTTTTTGAACCACCCGGTACAGTGTCCCTTAGGTTCGTTGAATGCCAATGTTTCTCTTGGCTTGATATAATTCATATTATACAAATATAGACTGTTCATGAGGAAAATGTGGTGAACTATATTGCTTCGGCTTCGGGAAAATAGTAGGCTTACGGTCTCCAGATCACTTTGGGACAATAGTTCACCCCATTTCATGAATAAAGAGCAGTCCAAATTTGATTAATATAACGCATGAAAATATTTGTGTGTGCGATTTTGATCAAAGTAAACATGAAAAAGATCTTACATCTTACATTATCCTCGATAATAAAAAGTTTACTTTATTGTCGGAATAGAGAAAGAAAGGTTCATCATGTTCATGTTCATGGAGAATCATGATCACAGGTGTCACAAAACCCCCATGCCATTATGGCGAAATTGTATGAGGCAGGGCATTTGTTATCTTTCAAAAAGTACTATTGAACGGGCGGTCAATAGTACTTTTTGAAAGGCAAATAAGACCGGGAAGTGACGTCAAGCATGAAATGGACCAAACTATTATGTGTTATCTGATAAAGAATCCACCAATCAGATGGCTAGAATATTTTCATGCGTTATATAAATGCTTATAACCGTATGGTAAATATTCAACATTTAAGACAAGTTTACTATCATTTCAGAACTAAGCCGACCATTCTCACCTGGAGCCTATAATACCCGCTTGTATAAACACCGGATGTTCCTTGCCGACCATAGGGTCCAATTCCCCATGTAATATCAATGTAGGGCATTTTATTTTGCGAAGCTCTCCCTGACACACATCTCCTCTTCTTTCTTCCCATAATCTTGTGAATCCTTCCACCCAGGCAATCCAAGTCTTTTGGAAGTATTCCTCTCCATATACGGCAATCATGGGCGCACGCATCCTCTCACTCCAGTTGGAGATATCTTTTGTTGCTGGCATAGAGAACGGTACATACAAAGTTTAAAAATAAGTGCAGATTTT
>CM069458.1:26653790-26671290 GCA_035610835.1 Ophiura sarsii
AATCAAAAATGTTTTCCAGTTTTATTGTTGTGTTTGATGAAAAGAACCAATTTTGAATCATGTTTATTTTATTTTTATTTTTATTAGATAGTAATAACAACAGTCTTGTTTTCTTGTTTATATCAGGTTCATTACATTGAGATTTCGTATAATATTTATGAAGTGTTCCCAGTTTGATATTTAAATGTTTGATGGAAACAACTATATCTTGTATTATCTTAGTGAATGGTATTCCTCAGTGGCGATCGCCCCCCCCCCCCCCCCCACCCCCCTATATTAGAGTGCTGTCACTCTCAAGTTTCTGACTCGGCGGCAATTCTCAAAGGTTGACGTTCTGGTAAAGTCCTTGTCGGTTCATTTCACTTTCCACACGGCTATTACTAGTGTTACCATATTATATACAATACAGATTTTTCAGAAACTTTCCCAACTTTCAAAGTCTATCTCAATGATTACTGAAGCAATACTAGGCATGTTTGTATTTTATTTCAATGCATTTCTCATGGTGTTTCCAAAAATGCAAATCAATAATGTTGACATTTTTAAACATTTTGTGACATTTATGTCGTCTGCAGACGCCTGCCGTCTGGAAAGTGTTTAAATAATCTCTGGTTTTCTATTGAACAGTTGAATGAAGGATATAATTGTGTGTGTGTGTTTTATGGAGGTTTCAGATGCCCTGTGGTCTAACCCAAATAGGGTGCCTCGGTAATAAAATGTTAATTCACAACAAAATATGTTTTTCTTCTTCACAGAAAATAGCAACCATGAAAAAGGTACGTGTACATTGCTGTTGACTTCTCCAAACAAGCCTTCGCTTGTTTTTGTTCTCTTTTGCGAACGACGGTGACCTTTAAAACTGATATTTGTCTTTTGTAATAGTCTCTTAATATTAGTTAAAATGATTAATTGTTATCTTTTATACTAAGGCCAAATAACAAAAATAATGTGTTTCACTTCCGGCCTTTTTGGATTTATTTTTATTTTTCAGAAGCCAAATTACAAGCTTTTTGCAAGAATTGTTTCAATATTCGTATCACTATCTATGCCAACGAGTGTTTCTCGCTCGTGTCTTTTTCATTGAAATATAGTTGAAAATGATGACACACTCACACACAACTAAGACAGGTATGATTTTTGAATTTTGAAGGAATTTTGAAGGAATTTTTGAAAATAACAATAACAAAAATATTGGAGCGGCGTCAAAGATCGGTGCGGGCGGGGACGTGAAACACGTAATTGTTGTTACTTGGCCTAACTATATTAGGTCTTTTGTTACTGTATTTTACTTTCAGGTGATTCAGGTTCCAAGTTCTTTTTTGCTAAGGACTTCGACCTTTTTAAACTAAAATGTGTCTTTCGTAAATATTTTGCTTTAGTCACGAGGGACGCTCGCCATAGCTTACGTACACTCTTTTTCCTGTTCACTGATCCGCGACTCTCACAACAAATTGTAATAGTCCCAAATGAGGGCAGTATTTATTTCTAAAAATATCTCGTCCTTGTGATGTCATCAAGCTTTTCTATCATGGTAGATATAAATATGCATTTTACCCCCTGAGGTCAAGATTATTGGAGTTTATACGATGTGTGAACGCAGTGTCACGAGTATATTGGATTCGTTAGCCTAAATCTGGTCATAACAGGTCCCGCATAGAAAGCAGCAAGTGTAGTGATTTGTCTGTTACAACCTTCTATTATTTTCAGTCCCCGACCCTTTTCCGGAAAAGTAAGGCAATTGGAGACCCACAAAATGGATATGTGCTGTGTTAGATTGACACCCAGTGCTGCGGGACTCATGCGGTCAAAAATATGTTGAAGAACTTGTTTTGGCGTGTTTTGTTGGCTTGCAATGTATTGTGGGATCATTCCTGAGCCTGCTCTGGGTCGAAGTCTGTTCGAGCCAATCATAACCACTCATCAGCAGATTAAAGAGTTATATATGAGGGAGTTCAATTTACAGTTCAATTTATAGTTGGAGTTATAATATGGTGTTTATGATATTAACCTTTTTATTTTGGGCGAAAAGTAATCAAACGATTGATCAAACTATTCAATGAAATAAGAGGCATAAAACAGAATATATTTGTGAAAATAATCACTGCATCAGTGACCAGACAGCAAATACAAGCTACATGTAGGCAACTTAAGTGCAAACTACTTGTCAAGCAGCTTTTATTATAACTCGCTACAAAATAATGCAACAATTGTAGTGGTAAATATCCTGTCAACATATTCATTATAGAGGGTCAGTTCACGGTCAATGCCTCACATGTTTTATTGCATTGGCATTCAGACGAGTTCTAATGTTTTAAGCTAACACAAATTTTATTTATACAAGGAAAACATAATTTAGCGAATAAGCATTTGGTCAACCTTTTGCGGCAATTAGATTTCACTAATTTGTACCATCTTCTACATTCATAAACTAAGTATATAACCATTATAATTAATATAACTGGCAGCAATTTGATTTAGCGAATTGGATCTCCTAGCGAAATTAAATTGCTAGTGAAATTAATTTGTTTTTCAGTATAATAGTCTCAGATTTTAGGGTACAGACTATAACCAGTAACCATGGTACCCGTCATTGATATAACACACTTGCTGAACTACTGCTGACTCGTACCAAGTACCAAGGTTTCTTGGCATGGTGTGAATAGATGTACTTTAATGATGCCCCCCCCCCCCCCCCCCCCCCCCCCCACCGGCCCAGTCTGAAAAAAGGTCCTTTTTGTGTAAAAATTGACCTTTTTTACTAAAATATGTCCCACCCTCCTCTCAACTCTCAAATTTTCAAGGCTGACTGGAAAAAAATTGGGCAACCTTTTACGATTTTTGGGTTACAATTTACCTTTTCCAGAAATAATGCGCCCCCGCCCTAAAAAATCCTGCTTTTGGTTGGTACAATTTACCTTTTCCAGAAATAATAACCCCCTAAAAAATCCTGTTTTTGTTGGGTGGGTGGGTAGGTTGGGTGGTTGGTTGGTGGGTTGGTAGGTTGATGGGCGGGTGGGTGGGTAGGTTGGGTGGTTGGTATGTTGATTGGTTGGTTGGGTGGGTGGATGGGTAGGTTGGTTGGTGGGGTGGGTGGGTGGTGCGGTGGGTGGGTGGGTTGGTAGGTTGGTAGGTTGGTGGGTGGGTTGGTTGGTGGGTGGGTGGGTTGGTAGGTTTTGTGGGTGGGGTGGGTGGGGTGGGGTGGGTAGGTTGGGTGGTTGGTTTGGTTGGTTGGTTGGTGAGTGGGTGGGGGTCGGTGGGTAGGTTGGTTGGTCGGTCGGTCGGTTGGTCGGTCGGATGGATGGATGGATGGATGGATGGATGGATGGATCCGCACGTCGTATAAGGTTCCGATAGGATCCTACTGCGTCATTAAGGAACTCAAACCACAAATCGCGTAATCCGAGAACCGCACCATCTAGTTTAATTTTTGTTTTGTTTTCTTTGAAATTGTATATGTCGAAAACAGTAACAAAATCGGACAGAATTTGAACGAGATATATTAATATCGCTATTTTTACTGACTAAACCCAGCTCTTTGTTGATATTTTGAGCACAAAAATCATTATTTTCCGAACATTCGCCCAACATTTTTTTTATGGAAACGCAAGTATAGAATATCGCTCTGTAAAAATATAGTAACGTTGTATGGGGGAAACAGGGGGAAAGAAGTGAGATTTGATTTCATGTCACTCAAACCAAGGAGTTATCAATCTTTCAGCATGTTTCCACAGAAAAGAGCTAGTTAAACGGTTTATCTTACCCGGAATCAAAATTCCGTGTCGGCGCTTAACCGACACGTTTCCACAGAGCGCAATAAACCGTTTAAATAATCGGCTCCCGACCCTCCTGACTTAAACCGTTTAAACCTTGCGGTGCACCGCATCTCGGCTGCGCCGCTGCCATAACAAGGCTGCGTAGAACCGAGCGTACTATAACTGCGCGAGCCGTGAGGCGCACAATGTGTGCGCGCGTGAAAGGTAGGGCGCACTACGGGGCGCGCATCGACAGGCGCGTTATGATTCCAAATTCAGCTTAAACGGTTTATCATAAACCGGTGTGTTTCCACAGCGCAGTGGTGCCGATCTTAAGCGGAAATAACCACCTCTGGAGAAGGTTATAATAAACCGTTTATGGGTGATAAGGGACCGTTCATTATTTATGGTGGAGGGGGGGTTGGGACAAATTCGAGACTCGTATGTTAAAATTACCTAACCCCCCTACAGCTGAAATTGAAAATTACATGACCCCCCTGCTAACCAGTAGCTTTTTACACAACCCCCCCCCCCTCCCCTAAAAAAAATCAACTTGTCACATACATAAAGGGGCTGTCTTTACCTTTGGAATTTTGTTCATGGATATGTTGGCAAATTTTGTTTGTGCCCTATCTCAACAGCCAATAATTTTATGATGCCCCTTCTTTTTATTGTGTGAAATTAGTAATGGCGAGCATAGCGAGTTGGAATTTTTTTCTTCATATTTATACATTTTGGGTGGTTTTGTGAGTCTTTATAACCCGAACAAGTTAGAACATTCTGAGCAGAAACGTATAATCCAGTGAAACGTTCTACTTTGTGAGCATTGGTGCAAAACAGAGATGAGGTGAAAAGCATGCAATAAATCACATTTTTAAATCATGAAATTGGATTTTGTAACATTATACACCCTGTGGCTATAATGTCTCGACCGTTGATGATTATATAGATGTTTTTCCACTATATGGTCGATTTGCTGCCCAGAAATCGTCTCATAGTAAAAGTTTTTTAAGTCGATGGGTTTTAAAAAAATATGCGCGAAGCGCAGACAAAAATGGCATTTACACTCCAAAATAGCCTCAAAATCACTCCAATCACCACCATATACAGGGTGTATCAGAAAGAACTGTACCGAGGCAATATGGTTTATTACAGTATGAATTCGATTGATATTGTTCAAACCGTTTTCACATATATCTAGCGCAAACGCTCAGCTTTCATAAGAATTTTAAATTTAATTATTCAGACATTTCTGATGGAAATTACAGACTTTCTGGAAAAGATGGTAGATTTCAATTTTTGTCGAAATGATCAATTTAAAAATCTGTGAAATTACTAACCCACCTGAGATATCCATCCGTCCATATGACAGGGTTTATTTTTAGTCGCCATATCACTTGTATAACTATTTATTATTTGCATACTTTTGTGGGTGAAATTTGGAGATACATTTTGATTTTTATCCGCAAATAAACCAGGATTTGTTCTGCTTGAGTGGTTTTAGCTTTTCTTTCTTTGGCGGGAGTTCGAATATTGCTTATGTGGTGTGGGCTACATTGTTGGAAATGTTGGGTATAAGTAGTAGAGAGGATTGATTGAAATTGAAAATACGTTTTTCATCGATTTTCGATTATGTCTTGCCACACGAGAACAAAAAGAGATATCTCAATAAAATTAACATATAATATAGGAAACATGTTCACCTTTATATTGAAGGTGTTTAAATTTAAAACAATAATCATTTTGTATTTTTTATGTATTTTAGAAACACGGTACATTTCTTTCTGATACACCCTGTAGTTTAAACAAATTTACACAACCCCCCTGTTCAAGAATAAAAAGTTACATAACCCCCCCTATTTCAACATATGAAAGTTACATGACCCCCCCCCCCCCCCACCCCCCCCCCCCCCCTATATTTTACCCAACCCCCCTCCACCATAAATAATGAACGGTCCCTAATCGGTTTATCAATAATCCGATTATTGTGTGTTTCCACAGGAGATCTTACCGGAATTGCAATTTCTTACACGGCAATAACTGGAAAGTTCAGTTCTGTGGAAACACGCCGATAGTTATAATAACTCCTTGCTCAAACGCAAGATTTCAGCATTTAGCTCTCCGAATTATGTAGACTTTTTACATTATGTATCTTAATGTGGGGAAATGGAATTCACTATCAAATTAACAACAGGCTGATTTTTTGTTTCTATGAATAAATGGCGATTAGTTTTAGTTTCTTTTCGGGTAATAATTAAGAAATACAACAAAATATCATGACAGTTTCCAAAAATATTAAGGTATTTTAGTGCAGCATATTGTTTGTGCAGGGCTGTATACAGTCACACAGGAGTTGATTTTCGCGTCTAAATCGCTTATCGATTTCCTTTTGTATACAAAGGAAATAATGTGTTCAAGTGATTGAGTACGGCCACATACAATCGATAGGGTATTTGCTAGGTAAAGTGGTGAATAAATAATGCTGATATCTACAACTGGCAAATGAGGGCACAACGAAAAAGATTCTCACTTCGGTCCTCGTGTAGTTAAAATGATTATTTGTTCTCTTTGATACCAACTATGTTGAACTTTTAAACTCAAAGTGGTCTTGTAATTTTACTTTATAATTCAATTTTAATTTTACATGTTTGTGCTCATCATGGTAACCAAAACACATATCCCAGTGCCAGGGCCTATTTGCTTTCTTTTAAAAAAACCCCTTATTTTAAAAGAGAAATAAAAATAGCAAATTTTGGTGGGCTACGCGCGAATTAGTTTCAATATTTGATTATTCAATCTTATATTAACAAGATAGCTTCAGAAACGTTTTTCTGGACCTTTTATGCATTGCACACTAGGGAAGAAGTTTGCTCGCTTAAGGGGGCTGCTGTGCACCTTCAGGTATAGCCTCTGTAAAACTGCCGTAACTTCTTCATTATTCATTTAATCTATAAAAGTATACATTTTTTGTCAGAAAAGGGTTCAATGAATCCAACCATGATCATAAAATTGACCATTTTGGAGAAAATTATAAAAAAAACACGTTTTTTGACCCATTTTAGGTTCTGCAAATATAACTCAAATATATTTTGTCAAGTTTTGTCATACTAGTTTTATTATATTCCTAATACAATTCTCTAGGAATCGTTTTTTGTTTGTTTTGAAAAAAACATTTTTTTGCACTTTTTGGTCAATAATTCAAAAAATAATAAAAGATTTTCCAAAAAAAGAAAGAAGATTCCTAGGGGGGAATTGTATTAGAAATATAATAAAACTAATATGACAAAATTTGACAAAATATTTTTTGAGTTATTGCAGAACCTAAAACGGAGGCTATACCTGCACAGCCCCCTTAATGTATATCTCAGATTGTTGGTACCGATTAAATTTTGAATTAGCCAACATGAAAGCACCTAGTCAGGAATGTTTTGTGTTAGATGTATACCTTCATATTGTTTAATATCTGTCTCTGTACAGTAGGCATTTCCTCCCCATGTAGCCAGTTTTTCAACAGCCTCAGGTCTTTTTGCCGCAAGTATCATAGCAACGTTTCCACCATCACTCCATCCTGCTAAGGAGTAGCGTTTGTAGCCCAACACCTAGGAGAAGAATAATTGCAAAAGTGATCAGGTTTTCTTCTCAAGAGCCTTTAGGTATCCTTGCAGTATAGTGTGGACCGGAGCATTACCACTCACAGATAGAAATACTGGGCCACTACCAGGTTACTAGGTCCTCAGAAGGATTAAAACAAATTGGATCAGGACTCAAAATACACAGGGGTAAAGGGCGATTAGCCCCAGTTTTCACAAAATAGCCCTCTGAGAAAATGTTGGCCATGGTGAAATATGAACTAAAGGGACTACTTTTTACAGAATTTGCTCAAAATAGCCCCGGCGTATCCAAAATTGTATTTTAAGCCCTAATGTTTACAAGATAATATTGGTGAGAAGAGGGCAAACAGTGCTCAAAATAATGATTGCCCAGGTGCCAAATGCATGTTAAATTTCCTCAAGCATCACTGATTATAAAGAGAGCCTTCAACTTAATCAATATGACCTAAGCTGAAAACAGTTTTTTTTATAACCAGTCTCTTTATATCCCTATAAAGCTAGTCTGCATTCATTAGAACCCACATGGTATCTGTTTTAGGGGTGTTAAGCAGGGTTGTAGCTACGCCGGGCGAACCCGCACAGAACTCACAATCTCCGTCCCTGATACTCTAAAAAGAAAGGGCAAATTTGTTTTTTTAAACAGCCTCATAAAACAAGAAATTATGTGGCAGGAACCCTCAAAGTGCATTAAAAAAGTCTAAAAAAACATTAAGAAGGCTTCTGGATTCCATGTCATGATCCACTGCACTTCGTTCGCTACACTTTCTCCGTTCGCCGTCAGTCAAATTACCTGGCACTAAATTTGGCCTGGTGACAACCCTGGTGTTAAGGGCATGACCATTGATGCGCTTGTGCAAATTTGAGTACCAATAACCATGACGTCATTAACACACAGGGACTTTCATTCCCCGCAAATGTTAAAAATTGCATGTTGAGAGATGGTTCTTATTTGTTTTTGTGATAAGTATGATGTTTTGTTCTATATAACAGCCAAATTTGGACTCGATAATTATTTCTTTAACATATAATGCACAATGTTGTGCTTATGGGACACCTCCTTTTTTCAAGTGCATAAGCTCCTGGAGCAGCATTCAACCCTTCCATGCTCTGGGATCGGAGCATCTTACAGTAAGAATGTTGACACCAGGTAATGGATTATACGCACAATTTGGATAGCCTATGTACTTTAGGGCAAAAAAAAAAAATTGACTTGCCCTTTCAGGGCCAGAGTCTGGGTCGGACGGTCGGATTTTTAATTTTTTCAAATCAATTTTTCTTTTTTTACTTTGGTAGCGACCCTAGATTTCCGAAAATTTGGGTCGGTCGGAAAGGGCAAGTCAACTTCTTTTTTGTTGTTGCCTAGTTCAACCAGTATCAAATTGGCGAGAAATATTCTGTTTTTATCTCTCCAAGCGTATGGGCGAGATTATGGCCACACACACACACAGGTTTTGTTCGCACACACGGGTCACGCATATGATACACAGTGCGAGTGTTGCCTTCGTGTACGCCCCCGTCCTTCCATATTCATTCGCTGTCGTAATTACGCTTCACCAATTTGGAACTGATCAAACTATAGCTTATGCTTCTAGAGCAGCTTTACGGAATAAAGCGCATCAGTATTTAGCTTAGCTTTATTCGAAAAAGCTGCTCCAGGAGCATAAAAGAGGGCCATAATCTCACACATGCTCATTAAAGTACCTCCATAAGTTTGCCTGCATCATCCGCATCTCTATAAAAGAAATCAACCGGAAAATCTCTTTCAGGAGGTCTAGATTTCCCGTAGCCCCTTGGATCCCAGCAAATCACTGTAAATTTATCATGATCTAGTCCCTTCAGTGTCGGCTGGAAGTCTGTCTTGCACGAACCTGAGAGAAGATATAAAAATCAAACAAGGCGATTATATAAAGTAAATATAGGCAACTGCTGACCATATTTTCCAAAAGTTTTCAATTAAATTTTGAAAGTGAGATGTGATATGGAAGCTAGCATTATACGATACATGGCCTGAGACTTGCATTATGATGGATAACATTTCATGCGATGAAGCTCTGGTAGGGCAGGCCCGTAAGAAGGGGGGGCGATGGTGGCGATCGCCCCCCCCCCCCCCTTTGAAAATCTTCCCCGGAAAATGTGTACACAGATGAAAAAAATTCGCGCGCTACGCGAGCATTTGTCTTCCCAAAATGCAATATTCTTTGCTACAAGCTTGTTTAGAGCCAAAATGTACCTCGATCGTGCAAAAAATAGGTGCAAATTCGACATTTTTGTTGTTGTTGAAAATGCCCCCCCCCCTTTGAAAAAAGTGTCTTACGGGCCTGTAGGGGCACTCAAGCTTGTATGAATATACTATGCTCTATTTGGCATCCGTCTTTCAACGCTCGTGTGTAGCCTATACGCCAGCACCTCGAGTAGACGCGCATGTTATGTGCTGCAATTAGAAGAATACGCAGGTGGGTACTACATCTAAGAATTTTTCCAATTATTCTATAGGACTACCTTCATTCTCAAAAAACAAACATGAGAAAAAACAAAACAGAAATGGGTGCTAAAACTGGAATTATATGCACAATGGAACTCAAATACTTTTTGTCCGGATATTCTGCCGGCATAATATGGCCCTTAAATATTAAATTTGGACTATTGCTTTATCAAAATAGGTTTATTACAGTGCCATTCATTTGGGGGGGGGGGGGGGGAGGGCTAATTCCCCCAGTCATGACCTTCCCCCCAGTTTCCCTCCCCAGTCAGCTCAAGCCCCACCCCATTTCCCCCCTCCCCCAACAGTAGAAAATGTTGAGTTTATGTAAAAATTACTTACAATTAGTGTATAATGTCCAATTCAGAACAAATTAAGCTAATTTTAGGCAATGTTTACATTAAAAACCAACATTTCCGTACGCTCCGCGTGCATTTTGCCCCACCCAACCCCAAAAGAAATCTTGCCCCCACTGATTTTTTCTATTCTCAAGTCATTTTTACACACGCTAGTATAGAAGTAATATGACCCGTCGCCAATTTGGTCCAATTGCGCATGTCTTGTGGCCTCGCTGTGACTGCCGATGTGTCCCTAGTAGTTATAAAGAGTACTGTTCTACGTGTGCTGGTGCACGTGCCGCCACTGTGTGTAAATTGTGTTAAAATTATTATCAATATAGTCTGATTAATTTTTGAACAAACTCCCAAAGTTCCCACTAGCATACACACATACATACATTATACGCAGCTAGAGATACGCAATTATGTGCATATTATATTATTGTGCATATTTTCAAGCTTATGAAGCATGGTGCGAGTGTGTATGGCAACTGTATGCATTATTTTTTTATGCAGCATGCACAGCACATGCTGTTTGGAGTTGTTTACACAGTATGCTATTCCGTAATTGTTTGTTCAAGTATTAATTAGACTATAACAAAATAGAATTAAAAACCGACCCCTTCCACCCCCTCAAAAAAACATAAATAACTTACCCAATGCACCCGGAAGAAGTAGTAGCGTGTGCTTGCCATGGCCGGCCTTCTCGTAGTATATGTTTGCCCCATTCACTTCAACCTTATTGCCAACTATTGAAGATGAAGTGCTGAAACATTTTAAAAAAGGAGACACCAGTTGACCATCAACATTATTTTGGTTCAAATATGTACAGGGATACTATTAATTTTGGGATAGGAAAGTCCTATACTAACGTACATAGCGAAAACAGTCCCTTTTGCATATTTGAATAAATTATGGTAATCCTCCGGAATGCGTCCGTGACCGGCGTTTAACGCGTTTAACAATGTTTAACGTCATTTTTAGTCAGCATAGGTTTGGTGGCGCTGTTCTCGCGGTAGATTTACAAAGACAAAGGTGGCCACGCGAAACGTACCATTTGAATTCGTATAGGAATAACACCTAAACGTGAATGTTAATCTTATCATTTTGACAAATTCATCACTAATAAGACGAATTTTCATCGTTAACCGGGCGATGACTTTAAAAATATTTCAAAATGGTGCACTCCCGTTATCATATTGGGTTGTCTGAGAGACGCGTGGCCAGCGTTGCGTCGTCTGCTACAATCACGCCTGATCGGTATAGCGCCACCAATTCTATGCTGACTAAATTTTAATTTAAAAGTGGCTTCCGATCGGCAAGCTAAGTGGCACACCCCTGATATGTATATGTTGTACGTATCACACAAATTTATATTTATAAGTTGAATTTTCAACTGCAATTAAAAGTGCAATACAGTAATTTGGATGGTTAGGCAGGAGTACAGGTGTCTGCGGATGAAACCCAGAGATCGGTGCGTCATACAGCTGCCAAGTGCATTATGCTTTGAACTTAGTACAGTCTGATTCTACATACAAAACAAACAAAAATAATAAGCTTTCTTCAAAGTTCAATTCAAGTTATCATGAGTTGAGAGATACAAATACACATCATCAATCATTCACTTCATACACAAGTTAGAAAAGTCGATTAATTTTGGACACTTAGAATATATTTTACCTCATGGTTTTGATGCGGTTAATGAGCGAAAAGGCAAATATTCGCTTACTGAATAATATTTTAGTCGAGTTAATGAAACTCATGTTTGCACTGGACGAGTTGATCAAAGATTACTTCTGACGGCGACGGGCTGGCTCTAAAGCATTGCTCTAAACTCACGCGCGCGTGCGCATTTATAAAAAACAATCGCCTTCTATTTCAAGACACCCATGGTAAAATTATACTGATGGGTTAAAATAGCATTCATGTGCATGTTGTCTACTAAGTGATAGCATTTATATATACATGCTATCTACTGGAGAAAACATGTGCATTTTGTCTACCGGAAGATATACATGCTACTTACAAGTGAAGATATCATTCATGTGTTGTTACTGAATATAGCATGCATGTACATGCTATCTACTGACGATAGCATTCATGCGCATTTTGTCTACTGAAGATACCATTGCATGTTGTCTACTGAAGATATCATATATAAGTAGCCATGCTATCCACTGAAGATAGCATTCATGTGCAACTTGTCAATGTCTACTGAATATAGTATTTATATACATGCTATATGATATCTTCGTGAAGAAAGCTCTAGTCATGTGCATTTTATACTGAAGATAACGTTCATAACATCTTAGTGAAGATAGCATTTATGTGCATGTTGTCTCTGAAGATAGCATTCATGTGCATGCTATCAACTGAAGATAGCATCCATGTGCTATTTTATTTTCTTCATTTTTTCTGTCCATTTTCATCTATATCTTAAAAAACACATACAGCCTCAAAGCCCCCTCCCCCCTGGATGTGCTGCATCACATTTGTCCGTTGAAGATCATTAATGTACATTTGTCTATTGAAAATAGCATTCATATACATGCTTATATGAATAGCATTCATGGGCAGTTTGTCTACTGAATATAGCATGCATATACATGCTATCTACTGACGACGATAGCACCCATGTGCATTTGTCTACTGCAAATAGCATTCATGTGCAATTGTCTACTAAAGATATCATTGATATACATGCTATCTATTGAAGATAGCAATCATGTGCATGTTGTCTATTGAAGATAGCAATCATGTGCATGCTATCAACTGAAGATAGCATCCATGTGCAATTTGTCTACTGAAGATAGCACTATATGCGACAGTATTCATGTGTCTTTGCCTACTGCAAATAGCATTCATGTGCAATTGTTTACTGAAGATAGCATTAGCATTGATATACATGCTATCTATACTGAAGTTAGCATTCATGTGCATGTTGTCTATTGAAGATAGCTTTCATATAAATGCTATCTACTGAAGATAGTATTCATGTATATAATTTTATGTGCGCTCTCAGAACATTTTCTAAGCTTTAAAATTACTTCAAATTTCAAAACAATTGATCAAGGGGTTCATATTTTACGAGTGAAAATGATTCCTAAATTATCATTTTCTTTACTTTTTCTGTCCTTTTTCATCTTCTTCTTCTTCTTCTTCTTCCTATAAAGTGCTGCCTTCAAATGGTTGAAGATAAACGCACTGTAGTTGTATGCATGTGTTGCCTCGGCAACAGGAAAGTTAAAAACAGGTGTAATATATACAATATTTACAGGTGTGGGTAAAAAGCTGGTGATGAACTACTTCAGATGACGATCCTTCAGCGCTGATTTGAAGGCGTCAAGGGTTGAGTATGCAGCAGGATCAATTTTGAGGTTGTTCCAGTCCCGAATGGTACGTGGGAAGTATGAGTTGGCATACGCTGAAGAGCTGGTGTGGGGTTTGGTGAAACGGGAACTGTGACCCCTGGTATGTGGACAGATGAGTCAGATAGTCACTCCACAGGATGTCAACCAAGTTGTATCTGGTCTTGAACATCATATGAAGGCGGCTGTTACAACGGCGTTCCTGAAGTGATGGCCAGTTGAGATGGTCCAGCATGGTGGATACACTGCTCGTTCTCCTGTAGTCTCCCATGACAAAGCGGGCTGAGCTGCGTTGAACTTGCTCGAGCTTGTTGATATTGCGTTTTGTATGGGGGTCCCATGCAGTTCCAGCGAATTCGACAGATGGTCGAATAAAGGTGGTGTAGACTGCTTCTTTGACTTTCCGGCTTGTGTGGTTCAGGTTTCGGGAGAAGAAAGCCTTGGTGCCCTTTGCTTTCTTGGTGATGGTGTCAATGTGAGTATTGAAGCTCAGTTTTGAGTCGATATGCACTCCTAGATACTTAGCAGAGTTGGTAACCTCTAAGGCATGGCCATGAATGGAATATGATGCTGGGACTAGGTTGCGCTTGTTAGAAACTTGAACTACTTGGCACTTAGCTGCATTGAAACGCATCAACCACTTGGTTTCCCATTCTTGTAGGGCATCCAAGTCTTTCTGTAGGGCATCAGCATCAGCAGTTGTTGAGATGTGTCTATACACGACGCTATCATCCGCGAACAGTCTAGTTGTTGAACTTGTAGTGCAGGCAGGCATGTCGTTGATGTAAGCTAGGAATAGCAATGGGCCAAGGACGCTGCCTTGGGGGACTCCAGATGTTACATTGGTCACATCGCTCCTCTTGCCATCGACAACGACGCACTGGGTGCGGGAGTGGAGGAAGTCTGTTATCCACTGCAGAGTTTGGCCTCTAATACCATAGTGATGTATCTTTTTCAACAGATGCCGGTGTGAGACTTTGTCAAAGGCCTTCTCAAAGTCGAGGAGGATCACATCAATTTGGGATTTCTCATCCAGACCTTTTGTGAGGTCGTCGAGCATGCAGATAAGTTGAGTTTCACATGATCTCTTTTTGCGAAAGCCATGTTGTGCATCGGACAGGATATTGTTGGCAGTCAGGTGTTGGATGGCGGCACAATGAATGATGTGTTCGCAGAGTTTGCAGAGTACAGAAGTCAGGGATATGGGTCTGTAATTAGCGGCGTCGGAACGGCTTCCCTTCTTGAACAGCGGTACAATCTGAGCCGTCTTCCACTGCGATGGTAGTTGCCCTTGGTTGATTGATGCCTGGAATAATAGAGTTACTGCAGGAGCAATCTCTTCAGCGGTCTCCTTTAGAAGCATTGTGGGTATCCCATCGGGACCGGATGCAGCAAAAGGCTTCAGGTTTCTGAGAAGCTTGGTCACCCCGTTCTGGTTCACGATTATGTCCTGCATAGGAGGATGGTTGCTGACACCAAGGTCAGGAATTGGAGCTCCGTTGTCTTTGGAGAAAACCGAAGTAAACTGGCGGTTCAAGATGTTTGCTTTGGATCTGGGATCAGAGTGAATAAAGCCTCTGTCTTTCAATGGAGCAACGCCGGAGTGGTCACGTCGTTTTGATCTACATGTATATCTTGACGAACACACAGCCGCAAAGTCCCCATTTCCGATGTGCTGCGTCACATTTGCCTTCTGAAGATAGCATTAATGGGCTACTGAAAATAGCATTCATGCGCATTTGTCTACTTGGAAATAGCATTTATATATGCTATCTACTGAAGAGAGCATCCATGTGCATTTTGTCTACTGAAGATAGCATTAATATACAATACATGCTATGTACTGAAGATAGTATTCATGTGCATTTTGTCTACTGAATATAACATGTGCTACATGATACTGACGATAGCATTCATGTGCATTTGTCTACTGCAAATATCATTTATATATACATGTTATCTACTGAATATAGCATCCATGTGTATTTTGTCTACTGAAAATAGCATTCATATACATGGTATTAGCATTCATGCGCATTTTGTCTACTGAAGATAGCATTCATGTGCATTTCGTCTACTGAATATAACATGCATACATAATATCTACTGACGATAGTATTCATGTGCATTTATCTACTGAAAATAGCATTCATGCGGCAATTCTCTACTGAAGATAGCATTTGATATACATGATCTACTGAAAATAGCATTCATGCGCATGTTGTCGATTGAAGATAGCTTTCATATATATGCGATCTACTGAAGATAGTATTTATATGCATATAATTGTATGTGTGCTCTCAGAGCATTTTCTAAGGCTTTAAAATTATTTCAAATTTAAAAACAATTGAAGGCATGCATATTTTACGAGTGAAAATGATTCCTAAATTCTTATTTTTTCTGTCCGTTTTCATTTATATCTTGAAAATGAAACAGCCGCAACCCCCCCCCCCCCCCTTGATGTGCTGCGCCACATTTGTCACATTTAGCATTAATGTGCATTTTGTCTACTGAAGATAGCATGCTATGTAATTTACTTACCGTGCTGTAAACGGACCTGCACCCCAATGTATTAGTGAACTTACTGAATTCTACAATCCATCTCGTTGTGGTATCCGCTCTGCTAAGAAATAACCATCGTTTATCGTTTTTCTCAATACGCTAATGATACCGTTCTCTTCCTTGATGGTTCTGAAAAATCCATGAGATCAGCCTTTAATACGCTAGATTTGTTCGCAGAAATGTCTGGTCTTAAAGTTAACATTGATAAAACACAAGCAGTTTGGATAGGCTCAGAAAAGGGGAGTCTAAATACAATATGTAATGAAATCCCAGTAAAATGGGCTGGAGTAAATGCAGAGTCAACTTTAAAGCTCTCGGAATTGTATTCTCAACTAATGTTGAGAGTATGGTAAATTTGAATTATAAACATGTCATGGAATCTATAAGAAAACTAATTTATCAATGGTCAAGAAGAAACCTCACAGTACTTGGTAGAATAACTATAACAAATTGTTATCAAAACTCACCTTCTTAATTTTAACTTTACCTGATCCTCCTGAAGAATTTATCAAGGAACTGAGCAGATTATTATATAAGTTTATCTGGAAAGGTGTAGATGGGTAACTAGACATCAAATGATTCGGAATTATGAAAACGGTGGTTTACGGATGGTGGGCATCCAATCTTATATCTGTGCCCTGAAAGCTACATGGATCCGAAGACTTTTTAATTCGGGGGGAATTAGAGTGCATTAACCTTTTTTACAAACTGGCAAAAATTAATAATCTACTAGATATTGGAGGGGGTTCATCAGATGTATTAAACTTCTTAAAACAGTCAAAAATCCGAAATCTATTTTGGAAAGACGTTTTTAGGGCATGGAGTAAGGTTGTTGAAAGCCGCCTACCTACAAACAACATTGAATTCATCGAACTTATGGTATAATGATAATATTCGGGTTGGCAAAAAAGCAATATGTTACCGTCTTTGGGTAAAAAATGGGGTTCATTTTGATCTGATCAAGGAAAATGGTACTTTTCTCTCTTTAGACGAATTCCAAAGGAAATATAACATTCGAACAAATTTCTTGGAATATGGGGCTCTTATAAATGCCCTTAAAAATCGTGCAATCACTGCCTAAAGAATAATAACAAACAGGCTCAAACGTCCTTTCAAGCCGTATAACTTTAAATTTATAACGCTCGACATCAAAGGTTCAAGAAGGTTATAAGATTTTTTAATCTCGTCCAAAGAGGTCAAACGAAAATGTATAGATACAGTGGCGTACCCAGGGTGGGGGGGGGGGGGGGGGGGGGGGTCGGTAGAAACGACCCTCCGTCGGTAGATTTGCGATTTTGACCATACGATTTTTTTCGGCCGGTTATGCTGACAACTTCATCCCTACCTCCCCCCACACCCCACTTATCAAGATTTCAGCTGGTCACGGAAA
>CM069458.1:26676290-26749787 GCA_035610835.1 Ophiura sarsii
CCTTGTATTTTTGCTCCTTTTTGTTGAGCACTCTTCTTCTTTTATCAATGATGGATCGTGTAAATTTCAACTACTCCATGAAGAATATTCCACTGCCAAATGACAAGGAATATACTAAGAGACTTATAGAAAAAACTGAAAGTGTCATCAAGAGAATGAGATGGAAGGCTTTCTTCACACTGCACCCTGAATGCAAACCAAAGCAGAATAAGGAAACCTATGGATTTAAAACAAGAAATACCCCACCACAAGTTGAATAAATGGCAAAATTTGAGGACGACCTACTACAAATCATTGAGAACATCGAATTCAGAAATGTGAAGTGTCAATTTCAATCTAAACTGCGTAAAGATGCGAAGACTATAAGACAATCCGACCACATTTTCGTTCCAGCAGACAAAACCAACAACTACTACAAGCTAAAGAAAGATGACTACACCGATCTGTTGAAAGACAACACCACTTCTAACTATACTAGGACTGACAACTCACAAACTGATCAGATCAACACCGCAGCAAAACATATCGCTGAACAACTTGAACTGGGCGACAGAATAGACACTCTTGCACAAAAACCTGCTTTCATCACAATCAAGGATCATAAGGATAATTTCCCTAACCATGTTAAATGTAGACTCATCAACCCTGCAAAGAGTGACATTGGAATTATAAGCAAAACCATCCTGGACCGCATAAACACAGATCTCATCACCGCTACTAATGTCAACCAGTGGAAAAATACCAAAAGTGCAATTGATTGGTATAAGTCCATCGGTAACATGGAGTCATGCTCATTTCTTGTTTTTGACGTTGTGGATTTTTATCCATCCATTACCCAGAACTTGCTTGATGATGCCTTGGAATTCGCATCCAGATTCACTACAATTTCGGACCGTGACAGAGATATAATCAACCACGCTAAGACGACACTGCTTTTCCACGACAACTCTCCATGGCACAAATCAAGACCTCCCCACCAATTTGATGTCACTATGGGATCTTATGATGGAGCCGAAACTTGTGAACTTGTAGGCACATATCTCCTCCACAACATTAAACATATGTTTGACAACGTGGGACTATACAGAGACGATGGGTTAGCAATACTACGCAATCACTCACAACCCCAGGCAAACAGGGTCGCGAAGCAGCTCATCGCAGAATTCAAGAAATATGGACTCAAGATAACAGTCGACCAAGGATTAAAAACCACCAACTTCCTGGACGTCACATTCAACCTGAACGATGGCTCGTATCGCCCATACACTAAACCCAACAACCACACCCATTATGTCAACAAGAAATCTAATCATCCTATGAATGTTATCAACACCATACCTGCATCTGTCAACCAAAGACTTTCGAATATATCAAGTGATGAAAACCAATTCAACGCCACTAAATCCCCCTACCAAGAAGCCCTTAATGCCGCTGGACACGAACATGCACTCAAATTTGATGCCACCCTCAACAGCTCTTCTAACACACGTGCTACGTACCATTTAGGTATTTTACCATCTGGGTATGGCGTATTAATATATACAATGATATAGGTAAGGTGGAAATAAGGCGGTGATCAGGGCTATGGTAGGCGGAGCCTAGAGTGTTTTTGCTCTATAAAAAAGTGTTTACAGATACACAGCAAGAATGGCATGTATTAAATGGCCATCCCATATGTAATGCAGGTTTATTATTTATTTTATTCATTTATTCGGAAAAGGCTTTCAAAACAGTAGCACCCAAGACCATACTAACTAAATGGTCTCAGTCCAAACGATAAAGTAAGATACACTCAACATAAAGGAAAATTACAGTATTAAAACAAACAAAAGAGAGAAAAGAAATCATACACTCATGAATATCCCGACAAATGATATAAATTATTTACACCGAGATGGGCTCAAGTCATGACGCGTGGAGCGTGATATTATTGATTAATGATCGTAATATTATTTAATAACGGTATAATTATAACTTAAGTCCATGGTAACACGTACTGTTCTACAACATGACCATGCTAGTTTTAAATGTAATAATGATTTACAAAAGGCATCAAAATGTCTATCGATTAAGGCATTTTATGAGTAGTTATAAAGGGGTGACAGACAAACAAATAAACTACCTAAAATTATACATAGGTTTTGTATGCAGTAGCGTAAAAATTGAACGCCGGCGGTAATGTGCATAAACCCGGAACAATACATTTTATTCTATTGAACGCGGCGGGAGATGCGGGGATCGATCTGATCCACTTTTTTTACCGATATTATGTGTGTAGCTGTTTTTACCAGTCGTTTTGATTTACACTACACATTATACTGCCAGTGGGTGATGGGACGGGGATAGGTCATCATATTAATGGAGCATCCAATCTAAATTAGGTCGATTGAATGAGAAGCTTGTTGGGGAAGGTAGGTGTGCGGGGGGGGGGGGGGGGGGGGGGGGGGGGGTAAAGACATGTATAATTAATGTGGTTCCGCGGTTGTCATTCAAGTCTACTGCAGCGCAAGTCTGCAAATAATGTTGCGTGCAGTCGTAGTATAGTATTGTATTCAATGACAAATCGGCGGCTATTTGAGGACGGTAGTGATGGAAACAACCCGCCAGTAATGACGACAGTGTTATTTTCCTTGATTTAGCCAACTGCTGAATAAATTTGGAGTCTATTATGTACAAATTTTACGACTATTTTACTATTTTTCTGTCACTGGGTACCAATCTCGACCGACAGTGTCTCTAATATTGCACCCCCCCTCCCTGCATCCCCTGGCTACGCCACTGATTTATATAACCGTACAATTGACATCGCACATTCAACTGTCGAGCGAAAATTTGGAAAGTATAGCATTCTGGAAGATGCCACCTTCATAACGGCGTTTTTTTATCTTCGGTTATCGGATATTAGAAGTTAGAAACCAGCCCGGAGGCGGGTCCAATCTTGATTACGATAGCAAACACTATCATCCAAATGTTGGTAGATTGAAATTCGGATTTGGAAGGAAATAACAAGATGCGTCGATCAATGTTGCATCGGGACAAAATGGTCATGTGATGTAATGCCTAATTTGAACAACCAATAATGACAATGCTGTCTACTGACGATAGCAAACATGGTCACTCTAAAATGGGTTGATTTAAACTCGGATTTCGAGGCAATTAACAATGTATGTGTAAATAATGAAGAAATTGTTATAACAAGGATTTGGCATCATTTACCGTAGGTAGGCTATCTTAAAGTGTATAGAGAGAAAGCTATCCTACTTCCAAATGAAAGCTACGTTTCTTAGCTACATACCCCCATAGTTTCAGCACTCTAGAACGGTTAGTAGCCTAAGTGCAGGAGTAAGGAAAATAACCAACAGGGCGGACTTACCCCACACTCACGACGGGGGAAGTTCGCCCTCATCATGCTCATAGTGATAGGCAAGCTCATCCGGCTTCATATGCAAGTTAAATATTGCAGAAACTATCAGTTATTCCATGTAAAGAATGATTAAAAGTCAACTAGACACAACTATGACAAATTAGGCCATGTGTGGCCCCAACATATGAAATGGACACATCATGTGTCCATTTATTATGTTGGGGCGAGTCCGCCCGTTCTTAGCGTGTAATTGGGCATGGGCGGACTCGCCCCGGCGAAATTGGGCGAACTCGCCCCAGGGCTCATTTTTTGTAAATCTCATGGTATACCTACTAAACACGGAATGGGAAGTTTTTAACTGCATAATATGTCAGGCAAAAACCTTACCTTTTGAATGACTATAAAAGTTAGTACCATCGCTGCGATGTCTTTAGATTAATGCAACATTTTTAATGACAAATCAGTACTTATTTAAAAACAATTATTCAAGATAAATCCGTCTGGGAGATGTATTCGGGTCTGAAGTTTGTATTAAAATAGCTACTTCGCTATGACCGGTCGGTACAACTTAATTACACCAGTCTGATACTTGTTCAGCAGTCACGTGATGAGAACACGTGGTGGGCGGACTAGCCCGCTCTCCCTTACTTTTGTGACATCATTCCCCAAATAATCCTAGTGACATCTTGTAGTAGGTCGGCAACATTTACAAAAGAAGAAAATGTTACAACAAGGACTTGGCATCATACATGTAGTATAACAGCTATAAGTCGTGCGTGACATCATTAGTAGGTTTAATAGTTAGGGTATGTTATAATACGGGTGTCATTAGGCTCCAATTGACCCTACTAATATCCAGGACGGCATCATTTACAAATGAAGAAAATTACAACAAGGACTTAGGATCATTATAGTGTATCTTCGCTAACGTGGCTGACATCATTCCCCAATTGACCGTTCTGATATCCTGGATGGAGGTCGTCATCATTCACAAATGAAGAAAATGTTACAATAAGGATTTGGCATCATTTACCCTAGAAGATATAACAGCTATACCGTGTATACGGGTGTGACATCATTCCCCAATTGACGGTACTGACATCCTGGAGGTAGGCGTCGGCATCATTCACAAATAAATAAATGTAACAACAAGCATTGTTATTGGCATCATTTACCTTAGTAGTAGGTATAGCAGCTATATTTTCCTGACATCATTCCCTAATTGACCCTACTAATACACGGAGGTCGGCATCATTCACAAAGGAAGAAAATGTAACAACAAGGACTAGCATCATTTACAATAGTATGTTTAATAGCTATACGTGCGTGACATCATTCCCCAATTGATCCTACTGATATCATGGAGGTCGGCATAATTCACAAATGAAGAAAATGTTCCAACACGGACTTGGCATCATTTAGCTTAGTTGGCTTAATAGCTACTATACGTGCGTGACATAATTCCCCAATTGACCCTACTGACATCCTGGTAGTCGGCTTCATTCACAAATGAAGAAAATATTACAACAAGGACTTAGTATAATTTACATTAGTAGGTTTAAGAGCTATACGTGCGTGGCATCATTCCCCAATTGACCATACTGACATCATGGTAGTCGGCATCATTCACAAATGAAGAAAATGTTACAAGGACTTAGCATAATTTACATTAGTAGGTTTAAGAGCTATACGTATACGTGCGTGGCATCATTCCGCAATTGACCCTACTGACATCCTGGTAGCCGGCATCATTCACAAACGAAGAAAATGTTGCAACAACAAACACTTGGCATCATTTAACTTATAATAGCTACACGGGTGTGACATAATTCCCCAATTGACCCTACTGACATCTTAGAAGTCGGCATCATGTCGTAACAAGGGTTTGGCAATAATTTGTATTATTATCTCCAACAGCTATACGGGAGAGACATCTCCAATTGATAATACCGACATCATAGAAGTCGGCATCATTTACAAATGAAGGAAATGTTACAACAAGCATTGGGCATCATTTACCTTGGTTGGGTGCGTGACATCATTCCCCAATTGACCCTACTGATATCCTGGATGTCGGCATCATTCACAAATGAAGAAAATGTTGCAACATGGGTTTGGCATCATTTATATTAGTACCTATAACAGCTATACGGGCGGGACATCATTCTCCAATTGATAACACCGACATCATATATAGAAGTTGGAATCATTTACAAATGAAGGAAATGTTACAACAAGCATTTGGCCCCATATAACTTAGAAGGTTTAATAGCTTTAGTGGGTGACATAATTCCCCAATTGACCCTACTGATATCCTGGATGTCGGCATCATTCACAAGCGACGAAAATGTCATGGCATGTCATATCGTGACATGTCATATCGTGTCATGTCATGTCGTGTAATGTCATGTCGTGTCAGGTCATGATGTGGCGTGTCGTGTCGTGTCGTGTCGTATCGTGTCATGTCGTGTCGTGTCATGTCATGTCATGTCGTGTCAGGTCATGATGTGGCGTGTCGTGTCGTGTCGTTTCTTGTTATGTAGTGCCACGCCGTGCCATGTCGTGTTGTATCGTGTCGGGTCATGTCCCGTCATGTATTGTCTTGTTTTTGTCTTATACTTGATTTTCTCTGGTTAAATGTACATTGTCTTCTGTGTTAATATAAATTTGTAATATATCATTACACAGGTATCATTTGAGTTACCTTAATATGTTTGTTTTTTATATTATGTTGTAAACTAAAAGAAAAAAGAAAGAAAAACAGTCGGCATCATTCACAAAATGAAAAAAATGTTACAACAAGGATTTGGCATCATTAACCTTAGAGGGTATAACAGCTATACGGGTGTGACATCATTCCCCAATTGACCCTACTGACATCCCGGCGGAGGTCGGCATCATTTACAAATGAAGGAAATGTTACAACAATGACTTGGCATCATTTAGCTTAGTAAGTTTAATAGCTTTACGTGCGTGGCATCATTCCCTAATTGAGCCTCTACTGATATCCTGGAGGTCGGCATTATTCACAAATGAAGAAAATGTTACAACAAGGACATAATTTACATTAGTAAGTTTAATAGCTTTACGTGCGTGGCATCATTCCCCAATTGACTCGACTGATATCCTGGAGGTCGGCATCATTCACAAATGAAGAAAATGTTACAACAAGGACTTGGCATAATTTACCTTAGTAAGTTTAATAGCTATAAGTGCGCGACATCATTCCCCAATTGACCCTACTGACATCCTTGTTGTCGGCATCATTCACAAAAGAAGAAAATTTTACAACAAAGACTTGGCATCATTTACCTTAGTAAGTTTAATAGCTAACCGTGCGTGACATCATTCCCCAATTGACTCTACTGATATCCTGGGGGTCGGCATCATTCACAAATGAAAAAAATATTACTACAACAAGGACTTGGCATAATTTACATTAGTAGATTTAAGAGCTATACGTGCGTGGCATCATTGCCCAATTTACCATACTGACATCCTTGTTGTCGGCATCATTCACAAAAGAATAAAATGTTGCAACAAAGACTTGGCATCATTTACCTTAGTAAGTTTAATAGCTTTACGTGCGTGACATCATTCCCCAATTGACCCTACTGACATCTTGGAGGTTGGCATCATTTACAAATAAAGAAAATGTTGCAACATGGGTTTGGCATCATTTATATTAGTAGCTATAACAGCTATACGGGCGAGACATCATTCTCCAATTGATAACACCGACATCATAGAAGTCGGCATCATTTACAAATGAAGGAAATGTTACAACAAGCATCACTTACCTTAGTAGGTTTAATAGCTTTACGTGCGTGACGTAATTCCCCAATTGACCCTACTGCTATCCTGGATGTCGGCATCATTCACAAACGACGAAAATGTTATATACAACATGGATTTGGCATCCTTAGTAGGTTTAATAGTAATACGGGCGTGACATCATTCTCCAATTGACCCTACTGACAACCCGGAGGTCGGCATCATTCACAAACGACAAAAAATGTTACAACATGGATTTGACATCAGTTTCATTAGTACGTTTAATAGTGTATACGGACGTGACATCATTCTCCAATTGACCCTACTGACAACCTCGATATCCTGGTGGGCGGCATCATTCACAAATGAAGGAAATGTTTCAACAATGACTTGGAACCATTAACCTTAGTAGGCCAACTATACGGGTGACATCATTCCCCAATTGACCCTACTGACATCCTGGAGGTCGGCATCATTTACAAAGGAAGGAAATGTTACAACAAGCATTTGGCATCATTTAACTAGTATGTATAACAGCTATATTCGCGTGACATCATTCCCCAATCCCCAATTGACACTACTAACAGCCCTGAGTTCGGAATCATTCACAATGGAAGTAAAGATTACAACAAGGACATGGAATCATGTACCTTAGTAGCCTTTAATCGCTCTACATGCGTGACATCATTCCCAAATTGACCCTACTGATATCCGGAGGCCGGCATCATTCACAAATGAAGACTGTTCCATAAGGACGTGTCATCATTTACCTTAGTAGGTTTATTAATTAATTAATAATAATAATGTATACGGGCGTGACATCATTCCCCAATTGACCCTACTGACATCTTGGAGGTTGGCATCATTTACAAATAAAGAAAATATTGCAACATGGGTTTGGCATCATTTATATTAGTAGCTATAACAGCTATACGGGCGAGACATCATTCTCCAATTGATAACACCGACATCATAGAAGTCGGCATCATTTACAAATGAAGGAAATGTTACAACAAGCATTGGCATCATTTACATTAGTATGTTTAATAGCTTTACGTGCGTGACTCAATTCCCCAATTGACCCTACTGATATCCTGGATGTCGGCATCATTCACAAACGACGAAAATGTTACAACATATGGATTTGGCATCCTTAGTAGGTTTAATAGTAATACGGGCGTGACATCATTCTCCAATTGACCCTACTGACAACCCGGAGGTCGGCATCATTCACAAACGACAAAAATGTTACAACATGGATTTGGCATCAATTTCATTAGTACGTTTAATAGTGTATACGGGCGTGACATCATTCTCCAATTGACCCTACTGACAACTAGCTGGAGGTCGGCATCATTCAGAAACGAAGAAAGTGTTACAACAAGGATTTGGCATCATTTACCTTAGTAGGTTTAGTTGCTTTCCGTGCCTGACATCATTCCCCATTTGACCTGACCCTGGAAGTCGGCATCATTCACAATTACAAATGAAAAAATGTTACAATAAGGATATGGCATCATTTGCCTTAGGTACTGACCTATACAGGTGTGACATCATTCACATAGGAACCCCAATTGACTCTACTGACACCCTGGAGGTCGGCATCATTCACAAATGAAGGAGATGTTACAACAAGCATTTGGCATCATTTATCTTAGTAGGAAGTTTAGCTATACGTGCGTGGTATCATTCCCCAATTGACCCTAGTGATATCCTGGTGGGCGGCATCATTCACAAATGAAGGAAATGTTCCAACAATGACTTGGAACCATTAACCTTAGTAGGCCAACTATACGGGTGACATCAATCCCCCATTGACCCTACTAACAACCTGGAGGTCGGCATCATTCACAAAGGAAGAAAATGTTACAACAAGGATTTGGCATCATTTACCTTAGGTTTAATAGCCATACATGCGTGACATCATTCCCCAATTGACCCTACTGATATCCTGGATCCATTACTCATTCACAATCGACGATAATGTTACAATATGGATTTGGCATCAATTTCCTTAGTAAGTTTAATAATTATAAGGGTGTAACATCATTCCCCAATTTACCCTACTGACATCCTGGACTCGGTCGGCATCATTTACAAATGAAGAAAATGTTACAACAAGGACTTGGGATCACAGTATAACAGCTATACGTGACTGACATCATTCCCCAATTGACCCTTCTGATATCCTGGATGTCGGCATTATTCCCAAATGAAGGAATGTCTACAAAACACGCATTTGGCATCATTTACCATTACCGTAAACAGCTATTATTTACGAGGAATCATTCCCCAATTAACCCTACCCGTGACAGCCTAGCTTTACGTGCGTGGCATCATTCCCTAAATGAGCCTCTACTGATATCCTGGAGGTCGGCATCATTCACAAATGAAGAAAATGTTACAACAAGGACATAATTAGATTTAAGAGCTATACGTGCGTGGCATCATTCCCCAATTTACCCTACTGACATCCTGGAAGTCGGCATCATTTACAAAAGAAGAAAATGTTACAACAACGACTTGGCATCATTTACATTAGTAAGTTTAATAGCTTTACGTGCGTGGCATCATTCCCCAATTGACTCGACTGATATTCTGGAGGTCGGCATCATTCACAAATGAAGAAAATGTTACAACAAGGACTTGGCATCATTTACATTAGTAGGTATAACAGCTATACGGGTGTAACATCATGCCCCAATTTATACCCTACTGACATCCTGGAGGTCGGCATCATTTACAAATGAAGAAAATGTTACAACAAGGACTTGGGATCACAGTATAACGGCTATACGTGACTGACATCATTCTCCAATTGACCCTTCTGATATCCTGGAGGTCGGCATCATTCACAAATGAAGGAAATGTCTACACTAAGCATTTGGCATCATACCATTACCGTAGTAGGTATAACAGCTATTATTTACGTGGAATCATTCCCCAATTGACACTACTAACAGCCTGGAGGTCGGCATCATTCACAAAGGAAGAAAACATTACAACAAGGACTTGGCATCATTTACATTAGTAGGTATAACAGCTATATACGGGTGTGACATCATTCCCCAACTGATCGTGATGACATCCTGGAGGTTGGCATCATTCACAAATGAAGGAAATGCTACAACAAGTATTTGGCATCATTTACCTTATTATGTTTAAGAGCTTTTACTATACATGCGTGGCATCACTTCCCCAATTGACCCTAATGATATTCTTGAGGTCCTTGAGTAAGGATTTGACATCATTTACCTTTAGGGCCATATCCAAACTCTCAGTGATTTTAAAGCATTTTTCTACCGATTTTACCCCGGTATTCCAACGAAATAGAATGAAATACCGTTGGAATACCGGGGTAAATCGGTAGAAAAATGCTTTAAAATCACTGAGAGTTTGGATATGGCCCCTTAGTAGGTATAACAGCTACAGGCGTGACATTATTCCCCAATTGACCCTACTGACATCCTGGTTGTCGGCATCATTCACAAAAGAAGGAAATGTTACAACAAGGACTTGGCATCATTTACCTTAGTATGTTTAATAGCTTTACGTGCGTGACATCATTCCCAATAAACCCTACTAATATCCTTGAGGTCGGCATCAATCAAAAGTGAAGAAAATGTTACGCAAGGGTTTGGCATCATTTATAATAGTAGCTATATATTAGTATTACAGCTATACGGGCGAGACATCATTCTCCATTGATAATACCGACATCAAAGAGGTCGGCATCATTCAAAAATGAAGGAAATGTTACAACAAGCATTTGACATCATTTACCTTAGTAGCTTAAATAGCTATACGGGCGTGACATCATTCCCCAATTGAACCTACTGATATCCTGGAGGTCGGCATCATTTACAAAGTACGAAAATGTTACAACATGGATTTGGCATCAATTTCATTAGTAGGTTTAATAGTAATACGAGCGTGACATCATTCTCCAATTGACCCTATTGACAACCCGGAGGTCGGCATCATTCACAAACGACAAAAATGTTACAACATGGATTTGGCACCAATTTCATTAGTATGTTTAATAGTTATACGGGCGTTATCCAATTGACCCTACTGACAACCTGGAGGTTGGCATCATTTACATTAGTAGGTTTAAATGCTATATGGGTCTGTCATCATTTCCCAATTAATCATGGAGGTCGGCATCATTCACAAATGAAGAAAATGTTACAACAAGGATTTGGCATCATTTACTTAGAGGGTATAACAGCTATACGGGTGTCACATCATACATGCGTGACATCAGGCTGCGTGACATCATTCCCCAATTGACCCTACTGATATCCTGGAGGTCGGCTTCAGTAAAGGAAGAAAATAATCCAACAATGACTTGGCATCATTTACCCGGTAGCAATACGTGTGTGGCATCATACCCGAATTGACCCAACTAACAACCTGGAGGTCGGCATCATTCACAAAGGAAGAAAATGTTACAAGGACTTGGTATCATTTAACTTAGTAGGTCTAATATTCATACATGCGTGACATCATTCCCCAATTGACCCTACTGATATCCTGGAGGTCGGCATCATTTAAATGAAGAAAATGTTCCAACGAGGACTTGGAATCATTTACCTTAGTAGGTTTAGCTATACGTGTGTGGCATCATTCCCCAATTAACCCTAGTGATATCCTGGTGGGCGGCATCATTCACAAATGAAGGAAATGTTCCAACAAGGACTTTACCTTAGAATAGTAGGTTTAATAGCCATACATGCGCGACATCATTCCCTACTGATTGACCCTACTGATATCCTAGAGGTCGGCATCATTTAAATGAAGAAAATGTTCCAATAAGGACTTGACATCATTTACCTTATTAAGTAGGTTTAGCAATACGTGTGTGGCATCATTCCCCAATTGACCCTAGTGATATCCTGGTGGGCGGCATCATTCACAAAGGAAGAAAACGTTACAACAAGAACTTGGCATCATTTACTTTAGTAGGTTTAGCTATATGTGCGTGGTATCATTCCCCCAATTGACCCTAGTGATATCCTGGTGGGCGGCATCATTCACAAAGGAAGAAAACGTTACAAGAACTTGGCATCATTTACCTTAGTAGGTTTAGCTATACGTGCGTGGTATCATTCCCCAATTGACCCTATTGATATCCTGGTGGGCGGCATCATTCACAAATGTAGGAAATGATCCAACAAGGACTTGGAACCATTTACCTTAGTAGGTATGAAAGCGATACTTGCGTGACATCATTCCCTAATCGACCCTACTAACAGCCTGGAGGTCGGCATCATTCACAAATGAAGAAAATGGTGCAATTTGGAGATAGATTTAAAAAAAATTAGGGCCCCAGTTTTAGCTATTTGGAGCACCATTTTGCAGCCTACCACTTGTAGACAACTGCCATTTTGTGGCATTATCTAGGTATCAACTTGTTTTGTCCCTAAATCAGTCGTTTATATGTTACTATTATTTTCATTCCCACATTTTGTCTACTCATTCGGTATACACTCATAATATAAGTGGACAAAACTACAAATGCTTTTAATCAATGCAAGTACACGAGTTGGAGAATAAACGTTCTGTTTAAGATATGGCCATGTCTTACAGACGATACCATTACGTAAACATGATGGGTCTCCTATGTTACATGAGGAGTAAACACAATGCCGGGTCTAAAACAAAACATTTATTCACATTAGCATCACTAAATTTGTCATATAATTTAATTTTCGAACAATTCATTACAATGCAATTATTTGTTTCCTTCACCTGCCACATTTTAAACAACTCAGGATAATTAACCAAAATATCTTCTCAAGTTCTCACCACAATTAAAATGTAGTGATTTACGGTGAATGCAATTATTTGTGTAAACAACATTAAACACGACTTTTCAATTGTTATTAGCATCATTATTTTATTTTAATGCAGGCTAAATAATTGATTCATAAAAGAATTACCTGGTGAAAACGTTGAACTCTAGATGGAACATTTGTTATTAACTACATCCCTAGTATATTGTTTTGAAGATGCTCTCCCAGCAACCAGAGCGTCGCTTTACCATCGCAGGTACGTGGCCCTACATCCCATCCCAACTGTTATATTGTCTCATATAATATGTAGCAATCAATCTGATGAAACTGCAAAATCATCACAGCTGTTTACAAAATTAATAACACACACATTTAGGCGGGTTTACCATTAAAACAATTTATTATTTCTTTTTTATCCAGTAAACATAACCATATAAAACAAGGCAAATTACAAACAATCAGAAATGCTGCTAATGTACGAGGGTCATTCAATAAGTTCTACCTCCTACCTGATAACTTTGTTATTATATAAGCCAGTCTTATGAAATATTACACAATTGCAGCTTGGAATCTCAGCTACAAATCCATAGTACAATAATCTGAGTAATGGTTTACTTTTCTGTATATGCAGAACCTATCGGTCAATTATATCCGTCCTAAATGTCAGATATCTCTTGAACAGACTATTAATAATAAAGGTGACTGATTTTTCAGAAAAAAATGCCCTTTGATTAGCCAGAACCAAATCCGGACAACCATTAATTTTACCCTCCCTTAGAGAACCCGGCAAAAGTCATATTTGAATTTCATAAGAAGTAAGAGATCTTCAATATACAGGACTAAAGGAGGGATTATAAGTCTCTCAAAGAGATAATTTTATATCATTGCCTACCTGATTGTCCATTCTGAAGGTTGTACATAAGGAAAACGCAAAAGGTACCTATTATGTTAAAGATTTCACATACGAGGCACATCACCATGACTTAACTGGTAACAATGAAAATTTGCCCAATTAGCAGTATTCCAATATGCCAAAGGCATATAATCAATACATTCGAGTTGATATTACACAATTTGCAAGCCCGCAGGTGTTAATATTGCTTACAATCTCATGTATACATGATAATACTGTAATATATTCAGATACCATTTATGGATTTCCATTTTAAATATTTAAACCATGCTTTTATATCTAACCACACACTACCCCTCCCCCCCCCCCCCCCCCCCCCCCCAACAAAAAAACAACCACCCATGTATTTATTTTTAAGGTAATTTTCCGTTTCCGTTGTCCAAAATCTCTCTCTGGCTTTGACCCCATTGTAACAAAAGTGAGACAGGTATCAATTATGATTTACCATAAATGTGTAGCTATGATTACGAGCTATAATCATGACAATGTCATAAGGCTGACATTCATATAGCGAATAGCGATGTTATGAGTAAGGAGGTAGAACTTATTGAATGACCCCCGTATATAAACTGCTAAAAAAAAGCTTGGAAATTTGTATTCAATCACCATTTTTTTGAATATTTTGTGATATATTCATATTGTGAATCATATCAATGTAAAGCTGATAATGTTCTTCTTTCTAATGATATCTTCTTTTGTAGCAATCACTTGTTTCAGTGCTTAGCCATATGCTTGAGAATGGGGGGAGGTCGCATTCAAAATGTGCCAAATTCCCCAGTATTCTGCGCTCTTTGCCGTCTGATAAATGAAGTGTTACATTGACCACACAGTGTAGAGTGATGCTCTATTGACTTTTAAGCATAAATAGTGTTGATTTTGGCACATTCAGATTGAGACCTCTGTATGTTCTCAAGCAAGTGGCAGAGCACTGGAATAAGGTATTACTATTGGGTATCATCGTAAAGATGAACACACTCAGCTTTTCATTGATATGCAACACAGTATGGAAATATCCCGAGATATTTGAACATTTTGTGATTGAAAACAAATTCCGAACTTTTTTTGGGCAGGTTAATTTGCTTAAAAACATTCACGGTTCTAAATTATACAGAGTTTTGGCAAAACCCTTACTTTTGGACAGGTTTCAATAAAGTATTTGATCGGTCAGCAAATGAGAATGTTATATTTACAATACATTACTGCAAGAATGAAAGCACTGTTATTTGTTTTGTATTTCATCCAAATCGATCTTTGTCATTTAGAGGATATGAAAATTCACATATTTTGACATTTACTCTTTTCTGACTTGTCAAACAAATCCAATGTTAATTCAGCGTAGGTCTTCTTACTTACGTTGCACCTAGCGTGTCCATAAAAATTATGTACAAATGTTATCAATATATTATGAATATGCATGTGAACTCAATGTTCATAAAGCGATGACATGGCATAACACAATGTGAAGACCAAACCAAAATTGCACTTTGTAGACTTATAATGCAAATTGCACCTCACCTCTGATAGTGCATGGGCATTTAAGTATATTATATTACCTTCATGCCAAAGAGAAGCAATCATGCAATCAAAGACAAAGATCTATACTTATATCGTCACTATTCTTTCAAAACCTTGTATCTCCATCCAGCCTTTCAGCATGTATAAAGTAATACTTCCTAATGACATTTAGGCGGTCTGCTCTAAACATTTTAAGGGGGCTGTGCACCTTCAGGTACAGCCTCCGTAAAACTGCCGTAACTTCTTTATTATTCATTAAATCTATATAAAAGTATACATTTTCTTGCAGAAAAGGGTTCAATGAATCCAACCATGATCATGAAATTGACCATTTTGGGAGAAAATTATAAAAACACGTTTTTTGACCCATTTTAGGTTTGGAAAAGATAACTCAAAATATATTTTGTTAAATTTTATCATACTAGTTTAATTATATTCCTCATGCAATTCCCTAGGAATCGTTTTTTTTAAAAAAAAAATAATTTATTATTTTTTGAATTATCGAACAAAAAGTGCCAAAAAATATGATTTTTTACCAAAAAAAGTGATTTTCACGATTTTGGAGATTAAAAAACAGGGTTTTTTGGCACTTTTTGGTCTGTAATTCAAAAAATAATAAAGTAAAAATTTAAAAAAAAACGATTCCTAGGGAATTGCATGAGGAATATAATAAAACTAGTATGACAAAATGTAACCAAATATATTTTGAGTTATCTTTTCCAAACCTAAAATGGGTCAAAAAACATGTTTTTTATAATTTTCTCCAAAATGGTCAATTTCATGATCATAGTTGGATTCATTGAACCCTTTCCTGCAAAAAGATGTATACTTTTATTAAGATTAAATGAATAATGAAGAAGTTACGGCAGTTTTACGGAGGCTATGCGAAGGTGCACAGCCCCCTTAAGTGACAAAATCTCATCTATCAAAACCTTGTAAGTTCTTTTGTCCCGGAACATGTATAAAGCAACTCTTCCTATGCATAACCGTTGGTAGTTTTACTTACATGCTGAAGGGCCGGAAAAACATACAAGGTTTTGAAAGAATAGCGACGATATGTTACATTTAGGGATTCAATCATGTTCCACCATTGTTCATCAGAAATTAACAATGATGCGTAGACGTATCGTACCGTCGGACGCAAAATTTCTGATGAACAAAGGCTTATTAAATGTGTTTATAATTCAGTCGGTTCCAAATTGGCAAAACCTGTTTACAGCAGCGAATGTATTCAGAAGAGCGTCGCACGCAAATCAATGGCATGGCGAAATATGGCGCGCAATGACGCGCTGATACGCTTGGATTTCTTTTGGGCGTGTATAGATACAAACCAAAATTTCTCGCCAATTTGGAACTGATTGAACTATTATTGTATTGGATTATTCTCACTATATTCCTATAATGCTATTCAACACAAATCTTAATGTTAATTTTGTCAAGAAAAGCCAAACAAAAGCAGAACAATAGTTTTGACATGTGTGATGCAAAATTGCACTTTGTAGTTTGCACCTGATGGCCATAGTTTTGACATGTTTGATGCAAAATAAAATTGCACTTTGTAGTTTGCAACTGCATGATGGCCTTGAGCGTATTCAATGTGTGAACACCTTGGCCTTGATGCACTATTTTGCATAATAATAATAATAATAATAATAATCAGTATTTATATAGCGCCTTTTCCAAATGGCTCAAAGCGCTGTAATTTTGCTGCTGGTGAATCATCAGAATCACGTCGCATCAACTAGGGTGCTGCCAATTTCTAGCGCAAACCTATCCGCACTTAGATTGTAACATCCACCATTTTTCAATGCAGCTCCCCAAATACCATTGGGTCATGGAAGTGACATGGAAGTCATGGAAGTGACATGGAAGTCATGGAAGTGCATAACAACTGTGGATTGATAACAAATCAACAACTGTACAATGAGTTGTTGAAAAGATTATTCATGTCAAAATATCACTCAGTGTTGGATGCTTGCTACTTCTTCCTTCTGTTTTTTTCGCATTCATCCAACAAAATGTTTTGCATAGGTATTCACCACAGGCAATGGGGCCTAACTTAGTTCTTATAAAAGTAACCATTTGTTGACAATATTTTTAAAAATTGGCAAAAATCACCAAGGCATCCCCTTTAAATCAGCTGTTATTAAAGTATTTTAGTTATGTTTTGCTATTCAGGGCAAGCGCGTATATTTTAATCGCGTTTAAGAGCATCAAACGATTTTTTAATGAGGCGTAGGCCTGTTAATGATCGGATGAATGCAGTCATCAAACCGTACAAATCGAGTATCGATTATATCCAGCGGAGTGGTGAATTGAGGTAATCAGTTGGTTCACTTCACATCTTAATGCTCGCTCAGTTTACTGGTAAATTTCAGCAAAGTATGTTTACTGAAAGTTTACTTTTACAGAAGAACATCTAAGTTGGGGTACTGATTACCTTTTAAAGGTAGATGTTCCGATTTTCAACTTGAAGTTTTCTATTCTACATGAAAGGTCATCCTTAAAAACGTTGTGTCCCAAAATTTGAGATGCATAGCTATTATGGTTCTTATTTTAGACGCACAAGATGCTGTGAACTGTACCCATTGAGTAGTACACAAACTATATCGGTGGTAACCACCATTCGCGGTAATTCAACGCTATTTCGTCGATTTCTCTGTCATTATACCGAATTAGGCCGTCAAATTTCAGTATGATGATGAGAAAAATACGAGCTTTCATATGATATGAAAATCTCCGTATGTTTGAAATAATTCTGTGTTACGAAAATGTGATCGGGTCATCTACCTTTAAAGTATTTTGAATAAGCGATGATGTACACTACCAGAACTTAGCGAGAATAAAGCAAGTTACTGTGTGGATGGAAGTTCCCAATTCTCATGTATGACTTTTCTTTGCCACAACATGATAGAGGTCTCTTAAAAGTCCTTCTACAGCAATCCTATTTCCTGGTGTCTTGGTGATGTGGGACCTTATTGCGGTGACGAGGCACTGAAAAAGATTTAAAAGAAGTTTGAATTTACAGCAATTTCACTGGGTTAATTTCTTGAGGGTGAAAAACCAAAATGATGGCCAAAACGTGTGCTTGCGCAGTGTTTTGGGCAGTAATTTTCAACATTTTTCACTCTTGAGAAAATTTTTGAAGGGTGAAAATCAAAAGTGAAGGGTATTTCACCCTTTGTATAGGGTGAGTGAAAACACTGATTTACTACAATATATACAACTATAACCATATGCAGCCACGTTGGGCAAGTTTTTGTTCACTCTTGAGCATCACCACTTCTTACCAGGCACTTCCATCATACATGAATTAATGCTCGGATGTTTTGAATTGTTTTGGAATCTATTCCATCTTAATCATGCTTTTAAGTTAAGTTTGTTATTCTATTCTTTTGTGGCATTGATTTTGTCTGGACTTTGCTGGGTTTTTATCTACTGCTTGTTGTACGAGTCCAACGACCAGGTCATCAATGTAATCGGTTCAGGCATACTTTCAAGAAGTTTTAAATTAAAATTCCATCTTCAAGTCTTAAGTTTATCTTTGAGTTAAAGGTGTATGTTTCGATCACTTTTTTAGGGGTATGATTTTTTTTCACATCAAGATATTTTCACATCAGAAGAATCCCGTGTTTATCGCATTATGTCTGTAAAATGTTATGTAACAATTTATCTTAAAAGATCGCATTGTTCATCATGGCCTTCACCCTATTCGCAACACAGTGCACTTGCCCTGATTCATTGGTTTTATATAAATGACAATAACAAAAAAGTATTCAACCTATAATAGCCAAAAATATACAATTTTGGAAAGCTCTAAAATATGCAGATTAAAAAAATGCAGTATACATCAGGGAGGGTGCGTGCATAGGCAAACAAATATTTGTAAACTAAAAAAAACCACCCACAACTTAAGTTTAACATTCTGGCTTATCGAGGAATTCAAATATGTACAATTATGATTGGGATAGGGATGAAAATATTGTTGAGCTGATCAAAATATGAAAGAATTTTGATATATGTTTAACATTGTCAATCATAACATGCTAGCATTAGGTCAAGTCTAAATGTCAATGGCATATTTCACAAACCTAGAATGTTTACCCTTTGAAATTGCACATCACTAAATGATACTGATAGCACAATGAGCAGCTGGCAGCAGTGTGGAAAAGCTGCCAGTTTACATGATCTAACAGACGAAAAAGAAACATAAAATACAATTGTATTTTGGAGTGAAATTTGACTGAAACCTAAATCTTGTTCAGGTTTATGAACTATTTTAATGCACATATACACACAAAAAATGAATTTCTGAAAATAAGAATCTAGCAATGATTCAGGGATATTATCACAACATAATGGTGCCTGTTTATAAATATTTTATAGTACAATTAAAACCTCATGTTTGCATCTTCACTTCAATATTAGAAGATAGGATGTTTTAATGAGGTAGTTACAAACATGTTTTTGACAGAACAGCTACGATTTGTAGAAATACTAACCTGAGTCGCTTGATCTGAAGGAACCCATTTATATGTTCTTCTACGACTACTGTAGCCACTAGGTCTTCCTCTGTTACACGTTCAGGCCTTTCTCCTTTATAGAATTGTGCCGACCAAAACGTACACAGCAGAGTATCAGGACAAAGTTTCTTCTTGAGCTGTAAGCAGAGAAATAAAATAAAATTTTGATATTTACAAGGGGATCACCACACATGTCTTCTTGGGGCGGTTTGTGGGAATGTGTAAGAGGTGAGAAAAATGGGTGGATACAGCAGTCACTGAGCTACCTATCACATTAATCACATACAAGGCGGTGCTCGAAAGGCACACCTCGTCCGTTCATCAACAGTGTCTTGTAAAAAATTATGAATTATATTCCTCAAATTAAAATAACATGTTTAGCATCCCCTCCCGCTTGCTTTTTTTTGGGGGGGGGGGGTCCACTTCATGTTTTCATTATTGCAATTTGCAGTCATAACCTTTTGTTCAGGTGTTTTAGTTCGAGATGTTTGTAAAACAGAGCATCGGTTCTTTGTTATGCATTTTAAACAAGACGAAAAAATAAATAAATAAACAGTTTCACCAGTCGAAACAATGGGGTTGCAGTCATTACTTTTTGTTCAGGTGTTTCAGAGTTTCTAACAGCATCCCCTCTCACTTCCTTTTGTAGAGTGCACTCAGCACTTCAATTTTATTTCATTTTCTTTATTGCAGCAATAAACATACGAAGATCACGAACATATACCTTGTATTGTAACAGCTTTATTATTATTATTTAATATTTATTTATGCATTTTAACCCCTGAGAACCCTGAAATAAAAACAATTGATCACAGGTTACCACCCGGGTGATAATCATGGTTTTCTTTTGACAATTAGACTATGATGGGAGAAAAACAGGCTAGAAAATTGGAAGGAATCCAAGAATTTAAGATTTGCGAAAATCCAATATGGATTCTCACAAATTTTAAAAATCGCACACAAACTCAATTGCCAAGAATCTTGGATTCTTCAATTTTGTAACATGTGGTTGTAGGTGAAACAAAATTCTAGTCCTGAAAAACGGGTCAAATTTGCACGTCTATCCATTGTACATCAATGTTGGTTTGTTGCTATTCTATGTACCAGGCCATGCGTTTTGAACTCGCCACCCAAAAATGGCCTGTTGTTACATATTTTCAAATTGTGATCTGTTTAATTCATCATATCTCAGCAAAACATAAGGCTATTGTCATGTTTTTGGTCTCATTTAAAAGCTAATGAGTACCACTAACAAACCTGTAAATAGGAACAACATAGCCTTTCAATTAGCGAAGTTATTGAATTGCGAATCGTCAAGGTGGAGGAGGGGGGGGGGGGGGATGCGGTACACAGGAACTCTATGGGAACAGCGCGTTTCGCGTGTGTAAACTTGATTAAATTCACTACTACTAAAGTACTACATGGGCTACAAACTTGGTTTTGGTCTTAAATTACAGCTAAACAATTCTGCTAGTTGTTTTTAATCATTTTTAACTCTTTATGATTAGTTAAGTCCATAAAATATGAACTTTTACTTACGAAACTACCCATTTTCATGATAAACACTGAAGTAAGTAATTGATGCGGATGTCTTCAAAATCGAAAAGTTACTGTAAATTTGTAATTACTTATCCTATCACAGTCAAAGTATACATTTTCTAAAAGGAAATTTGATGAGGAATCCAAATAAGGAGTTACATTTTCAGTTAGGGTTAGGGCTAAAATGTTTTATTTCAAAATATGTTGAATTGTAAAAAAAAATTAACATAATTTGGAACACCCTGTATTCTGAGATTAACAAGTAACTGTGATTTTTCTTTCTTCAAAGTCAGTAGGCTTCACCCATCCTCTAACCAAATAAATATTGTTTACTTTCATTTTATTACTGTAAGTTAGTAATAAGCAATGCATTGCAATCCACTTTTTATCCGGAAATTATTTTTTCCACCCTGTATAATTTCAAGGTCACCCTGTATAATGAGTTGAAATGTGCATATTTGGATTGCTTATGTCCTCAGCTTTCCATAAATGTATACATTTGCTAGTTTAGGGTTAGTAATTGTGGAGATATTCCAATTTGAAACTCAATTGGTGTAAAAATGCATAATATTTGTGATGTAACGCTAAGGGTGGCGAGTTCATAACACATGGCCACCATGCTGGCTGTCTGTCTGTAGTACATGTAGTAGCATTAACAGCCATTTTAATCTTCATAGATGTAAGGGGTCGTCCAAAATTATCGTCATTTTCACTTACGTACAGAGCGTATGTAACTTTTTACCCCCCTCGAGTTACGTACGCAATAAATTCCTCACAGATGGGCTGAAAATACATGGAAAAGCATGGCAATTTTGAGTTTCTTATCAGTGGCGTAGCCAGGTTATTCATATTGGGGGGGGGCGACAAATTAAAATGAACACACAAGACGTTTGTGATATAAGAAATTCGCGCGTAACGCGCGAAATTTCTCGACTTTACACCTATATTTGGCACGATCGAGGTACATTTTGGCTCTAAATAAGCTTATAGCAAAGGATGTTGCCTTTTGGGGACACATGCGTGTGTACTTTTGACCATCATAATTCCATGATTCCTGTGGTCAAATAAACCGACAGTGCCATTCTCAACCGACACAACGTCAATATTGAGGGGGGGGGGGGGATCGCTCCCCTCGCCCCCCTCTGGCGACGCGCCACTGTTTCCTATACTTTTTACAACCTTGAATTTTGTAGCAACAGTGCATTTAATAATAATATACGACTATATTAACCTACCCATTTCCATATTCTGCTAGATGTTTGCAAACAGTATTGGTCCTGCCTGGTTCTGTTGGTAGCGATGGTATTTTGTCACAGCAATACTCTGCCCTGTCTCTTACGTGTACATGTATGTAGATCGCAAAACGACTCGAATACATGTTTACACCGGTGTTCTGAAAAGAAGAACAAAATGTAAGCAAATATCATTTTGGACAATTCTGTATAGGTAACCCCACAGGCCAAATCACATTATTGCAGGGCTGTCAACTCTCCCGCATTAGGCGGGAGTCTCCCGCATAGACACTCTTTCTCCCGCACTCCCGCATGGCATATTAAATCTCCCGCATCAACAAAATTACCTCAATTAAAATGTGTATCAACACCTTTATACTAGCTTCCGTCGGTACATTTGCGATTTTGACCATGCAATTTTCGTCCGGATTTGAGGAAAAGATCATCGCTACCCCCCCCCCCCCCCCCCCCCCCCCCACCCACTTATCAGGATTTCAGTTGCTGACGGGGAAAAAATTGTGCATGTTTTACGATTTTTTTTTTGAGTCTGTATCTCTCCGTCCGAGCAAATCCCAAAAGTTGACAGCCCTGTTATTGGCTCTCATTCACTGGAAATTGGTTTAACCTGATTTTTGTTTATGGCAAACTTCAGAGTCACTACATGACTATATATATATCTGATAAATACTTTTGCGGAAATTGTGCAATATTTTGTCGCAGCGAGTAAAAGTAAAAAAACTGATTTTGGGGTAAAAAGAGTGGGGTCGTACTAAAGAGTGGGGTCGTACTTACATAAATGAATTATGCAAATTGTCAAGAGGTTGTTCACTGTGTTTGGTGAATGAATGAGCCATCAAACTTATATGGAAGTGCAGGATCAACACTTATAAGCTGATACCATAACAAAATACTGTGACTTGTACTATGAAAGAGGAGGGAGTACATAAAAAGGGGTCGAGCGTACGCCGTGTGAATTATTTGCAAAAAGGATGTCCGACCCCTCCAAAATATACGTCCGACTCCCACCTATTTTTATGTGTATTTATTTATTTGGAGATGAATGTGGAAATTGGTTTTTTTCTTCTGTATTATGTAGAGGCACGTCTATCATACAAACCCACATCAATGAAATATACACTATATCCCTACACTTTCTTAAAATTTGTACTCTTTCAAAGCATGTGGGAAAAAAACCATTCTGTGCACCCACATCCATCTCAATTGAGAATCCATTATTTTATGTTAGAATAATAGTATTACTATGGGCGACATACAAAACTGATAAAAATATCCAACTAACACTTAATAGACTACCTAGACCTTTTTTGAAGTGTGCGAAACCGAAATGTACGTCCAACCTTGTACGAAATAGTCCTTTTCATTTCTATTTCGGTTTGAAACATTTTAAGATTAGTCATGACATTGACAAACTTTCACATACAAAGCACCTGATAAGGCCTATTTAAAAAAAATTGTAGCATTGTAACCTGATCTACTCTAAGTTGTTGTCCAACCGTACAGATTTTCCTAATTTTGGTTAGGCCAAACAAAGAAGAAGGTCTGTCTCAGAAGCCAGCCCGCATTGGTATGTGAAATGAGCTATACGGCGCGTAGGTCTATGCGCTGGGGGCTAAAAAACTTGTTTTCTTCTTTTTTTAAATTTGTTTTTAGGATTTCTTTTTATTTTTTAGGATTTTTAAAAAAAAAGTTAAAAAAAGTTCTCCGTAAGCTTGGATAAGCAAAAAAAAAAAAAAATAGCAAAAAAAAAAAAAAATCGCATACCTCATAGCCTATCTAAAAAAAAAGCACAGCACTTAGCTTATTTGCACAATGTTTCTGAGACAGACCTTTTTCTTTGTTTGGCCTTAGAAAAACACATTTAAAAAAAGAAGTTTTAAGCACAAAGGTTATTAAATGCATCCCAAAACAAAGAATTCAAGTGCTTCTCAAACTGAAAATCTCGGCTAACACCATTTCAAATGAGAACCTGCAGGTCAAAGGAAAGGGGTGAGAGCCATCACTGCTGTCTGATAGATGTCGTTGGAGTGCGTGACTGAATTTGTTTTTGTTGAGATGGAAATACATCTTGAATCTTAATTTAGGTTTATTTCATTAAGTTTGAGCTCAATTTTATCCAAATCTAATATTGACCAGAGATTAGGTATGACCTTAGATGACCTCTAGACAATTATTGACATAATGCAGACACATTCGAGTTTAAAGTTTGAGCTCCGGCCATTAGAATACTTTAAAGATTAGACCTAGATGAACTAAAGTCATGGTATGATTTACCCAGTGTCGCATCACTAAATGCTCCACACTTTGCTATACAATCTAAAATATCTATAGCACTACATGTAGCAGTTTTATAAAACTATGCATTTCAATGTAACAATTTATTATTTGTAACAAACAGTTGAAATTTGACAAAAACTTGCTACACACATTTGTTCACAAAAGTCGATCACTGCCTAAAAGTTGATTTGCAACATGTTCACTAGCTCACATTCAGGTTTTATTTGACCTAAGTTTAGCTCAGTCAGACTATTTTTAAATATCCAACCACTTGATGCCTCCTTAATGACCTATGACCTCAAATTACTCACAAACTCAATTAATTGGCTAGACTTACTGTTTAGTGTTTTAGCGTCAAACATTCTTCGCTGCACTTCTTTAATTTGCAGCACATCTCTATCGGTGCTTTTTATAACCTGTCCTGTACACAAAAATTATACATGATTATTGTTATTTAAAGGTGCATTCAATAAGATATTATAGGCCTTCTTAATTATCTCTATAGATCACAATATCTACCCCAATGTAAGCTGCTGAACAATCGATCGCCCTATTCCCGTACAGTCAAATGGTGACATAGCATATGGTCTGCGGATGGTCTGTCTAAAGCTACATGTACTGTATGTTTCATTCGTAACCATCCAGCTATTTCTATCCAGTCACAAAAATCACTTAAGCTTATTGGCCACAAGTTCCATATTGGCGAAACCCGTTTTATGAATTAAGAAGCGGAGTTCCTTTAGTATATGGTACCCTACCACTGCATATTTTCAATGGGGGCTTTTAAAGAACGACCCATACACTTTACACAGTGCGGTCTACAAATGTAGGGTATTCTAAAGCTTACCCGTAATCTTATTACTAAGAATCTAGCATTGCTCGCAAAATGCTTGCATGAGCGCAATATGGCACGCAATGTTGCAGTGGCAGTCATTGTTAGGCGCATGAAAGTCAATTGCGAGTTTCTTTTTTTTTCAAAGTGATGAGGCGACTTTTTCATTATTCATTATTTGATCAGATTTCATTATTGACATGTAAATGCATGTTTGATCAACCAATATTGATACGGTGCTCATTTAAATAATATAAAAACATGTTTTTAAGGTGTTTTTTGCAGAAACGAATATTAAAATGCATCAAAATAATGTTAGGTTTACGATTAAAAAAAACTTTTTTTTTCTCCAAAAAAAATATTTAAAAAATCCAAAATTTCACCGATTTTTCAGATTTTCATTGATCACATCATCTTAAATGCAAAAGTTCACTTTTACAAGGATTTCAATATTTTATTTTGAAAAAAAAAATTGAAAAAAAACCTGCATTCCGCATTAGTTTTACAACAGGAGAGGAGCTTTGAGACAAACAATTATTTAATTTGGCCTTATGAGCCTAGTTCTCAAATTCATATTATAAGAAAGTGAAAAATGTGTTCAAATTGATAAAACTGGCAACAATTGTGTTTAAAAATAAATTATAATGAATTTTTTGGGAAACTTTGAAATTTTGACGCGGGTGAAAAAAAGTGATGCGGGCCCGGGGGTATGTAAGGCATACGGGAACGTGCCGCTCCAGTGGGTCGTTTTTTCATGAGACATCCTTAGTCATGGGTAGACTTTTCAACTGAAAAATCCTTAGACATGGGTCCTGTTTTTCTATTTTCACAAAAATTTGCCAAAATTAGGTCTATTTTCGCGAAAATTTGGTCTAAAATGAAGCAAAACCCTAAATATCACCCTTAGAAATGGGTAGGGGTTTGAATCTCCAGCGGCACACCCCAGACCAAACCAAATCCGAGTATCCCCCACCCCCCCCTTAGAAATGGGTAGGGGTTTGAATCTCCAGCGGCACACCCCAGACCAAACCAAATCCGAGTATCCCCCACCCCCCCCCCCCCCCCCGGATGCGGGCGGGTAACGGGACACTCGATTATCGACTTTCATGCGCCTTATGTGACACTTGCGTATGGCCAAATCGTGCTTCATACGCTTCTTACGAAATAGGATTACTTTTGCGCACGGATAGATAAAAACCGAATATTTCTCGGGGTAAGGATTGAATTAAACTAGTCTAGTATTAGTAATAGTATTGTAATGTCATGTAGTGCTGCTGGGAGATATCTATCCCCAATGCCTGGCTTTACTATTATCGTTCATGCTTCACTATATCGAATCATTGTAAGTCCATGATCGAAGATACACTTGCACTACGGTACTGATTGGGACTAGTCTATTTGGCCGGAACGGGATCACGAGACAGTGACGTAACTGCATATTCTACTAATTGCAGCACATAACGCACACGCGTCTACTGCCACTCGAGATGTTGAAAGACTGAAGATACATACGCAGGAGTAAAAGCTGCACCTACGTCACTGTCCAGAGGAAGCCAAATAGAGAATAGGAGATCATTCAATCAAGCCAGGGTTGTGCCACTCAGCTTGCCGATCGGAAGCCACTTTTAAATTAAAATTTGGTCGGCATAGAATTGGTGGCGCTATACCGATAAAGGCGTGATTGTAGCAGACGACGCGACGCTGGTAGGCATGTTCATAAAATTTTGAAAATAAAATTATCTCTTTGAAAATGGAATACATGGAAACAAAGTACTTTACAATAAAAAATGATGGTTCAACCTTGTCTGCAGGCTGAATAATAAAAAAGTTATAACCAAAAGTAGTTTAAGTCATGCACATTTTAAAACCATTTTAGGTAAATTAAGGGTTTACTTTCATGATGTCTAGTTGCTTGTGTGGGGTTATTTATACATCAGTGAATACATCCCAGCAGTTTCATACTTTTCCGCTGAATTTAAAAGAGGTAAACATGAGTTTTCTACATATTTTGGTCAAATATGTCGCCCTCTATAGTCAATGATATGAACATCCCTAACGCTGGCCACGTGTGTCTCACTTGACGACCCAATATGGCAGCGGGAGTGCACCATTTTGAATTATTTTTAACAGTCATCGCCCGGTTAACGATGAAAATTCTAATTATGATGAATTTGTCAAAATGATAAGATTCACGTTCGCAAAAATATGTGTTATTCACTATGAATTCAAAATTTAGGTTTCGCGTGGCCACCGTCGTCTGTGTAAATCTACAGCACCCCCAAACCTATGCGGACCAAAAATCCCTTATCAAGCCTCCATCAACCCCCCCCCCCCCCCCCCCCCCAAATCACTCAAGGTGGCCAAATATGGCTCCAAATTGGTGGGCGAATTTGTCCACCGGCAAGGACTGATTTAGCTATAGGCCTACGGTAAATTATTAGTATATTATTATACAAATTGAGGGCTTATCTCATACCTGTGTTTCTCAGAGGCTGTGTCGAACTCCTTCTTGCTCTTCATTTCCAGGAATTGTCACCAAATTGTATCTGGCGTTTGCATGACTGTCTGGCAAAACTTTGCAGCGAATTTCACGCAATGCACGAAAAAGTTGCTCGCAGATTGTACCATTGTACGAAGCACCGGTCCGGTAATACAAATCCACATGTTATGGTCCTAAGGACGCACCATTTGATTTTCGGGGGTGGCGGCTTGGGAGTTGGGTTCGGGAATCTTTTTTAGACGCAAGACGGAGAAGTTTTTTTAGTGTTTACCCTTTGAGTTATGTGGGCAGAGTTTTTTTACTCGTCCAGCAGTCGGTCAAATGTGTTTGTTTTTGCCTGGATAGTAGTAGATAGATATTAAGTTTTTGTTGTTGTTTTCAAAACACTTCAATACCACCCCCCGAATAATAAAAATGGCTCGTCCCTTAGTATTTCTAATTATAATTGACCAATACGAATGCGGTATAATTGACAGACAGTCAATTTACATTAAAAAGTAGTCCCGGTTACACAAAGTAGGCGTGGTTATGTGAAATACCAAAATGGTTCGGTTTGGTACCGAACCATTTGGGTATATACCCAGATGGTTCAAATACCCAAATGGCTTGTAACACACGCAAACGCAGTCGTAACATCATATGGTTCAATCCCCCGTTTAGTAAACATGTGTCTACTAATGTTGGCAGAAAGTTCCTGCACCTCATAGACAAACATTTTCCAAAGGGGAATCCTCTAAACAAAATCTTTAACCGGAACAATGTTAAAGTTAGTTATAGCTGCATTGACAACATGAGCAAAATCATCAACTCACACAATAAATCTGTCCTCCGTGAACCCACCCCAACCCCAAACAAAACTTGCAACTGCAGGAAACCCCAAGACTGCCCACTTGCTGGTAATTGTCAGACTAAATCCGTGATTTACCAGGCAACAGTCACCACCACTACAGACCAAGACTCCAAATTGTACATTGGATTATGTGACACTACATTCAAAAAAAGGTGGAACAATCACAAATCATCATTCAAACTGGACCACAAAAGGAAGCAAACTGCACTCAGCAAACATGTTTGGAAACTCAAGGACAACAACATGGATTTCAACATTACATGGTCAATCCTCAAACATTCAAATTCCTATTCTAATGTCTCCAAACGCTGCCAACTATGCCTGTGGGAAAAGTATTTCATCATTACCGCGGACAAATCGATAACTCTAAACACTAAATCTGAACTAATCAGTAAATGTCGCCATGCCAACAAGTTCCTACTTAAGAACATTGATGCCTCATAATACCCAATCTACCTGTCTTCCACCCCCATTGATTATGTAGTTAATTGTATGTATTATGCTTTGTCATGACTTCCCTCTTGAGTGCTTTAATCCATGCACTTATCTTTAGGCATGTTCAGACGGGCATAAATGATCGGCGTAAATTTAGACCCTACAGCAATTAAAATTCCACAATTAATCCCTCTACTCCGGACAGTTGTCCACACGGTACTAAATACAACGTTACTCCTAAGTTTTCCGACAAAGTTAACACGACCATCGCAGGGGCTCACGAGTAAATATCGGAAGTACACCCTTTGTCCTTTGACCGATGACAACCGCGCGAGTTGTGATTATTTCGAATCCCATTTTCGGCAGCCTGGTGCTAAGCAATGGTGTCCAGTTTACATACGATTTATTCCGTTATTTCCAAATTGTCGGTTCCTTTCTTCGATTATTTCGCTTGAACATGAATTCAAGATCAAAATTTCTCTTTTTGATACTAATTGTTCGCCTTTTTCGGATGTTGGTTTACAAGATGTAAGGCCTAGTAAAAAAAATTCCATGTTTCCCGACCCCGCAAAAAAAAAGAAAAAAAAAAAAAAGAAAAAAAAAGAGGCTTTTTTTTAATTTTAAATTAAATTTTCAGAGCTTTATTTAATTGGTCACCTAAACAGCATCGATTGACCCCTACCTGACTCCTCGAGTGACCTATATCATGCCCAAGTATAATATTATCTTGGTTTGTTGAAATAATTTAGAAATCTTTTCATTAATTCAAGACACATTATTTTTAACATTTGAAAAATACCTAAATTCAGTAAATAATCATTAAATAGGGGAAGAGAAGTGTTGACTGTAACATAATAAAACACTGATTTGTAAATGTTTGTATATTTTTATTTATTTTTTTATTTATTTTTGAAATTGAGTTACACAAATTAAATAGCATTCAAAACCTATCTGTCATTGTATCCATCATTCATAAATGAAACATCTTTCTTTACCAGATCACAGGCATGCATAGGCTACAAACAACAATATAATTTTATTTGACCCAAATTGAAGAGAAAAAAAAAATATGCAAAAATTTAGTTACAAATCTTTACAGTGTTACCGTATATCATTTTACAGGCAACACGTCTATTGCACAAATAATAAACAAAATGTACTGAATTTAGATGGGTTTTTTTGTTTCTCTGGCAAGTATAGTGGAAAATCTGTTTAGGAGTGTCCCCGACACAGTCAGTTGGTCACTTTCGACTTGTCGGCCATCTTGGAAAAAATAGCAAAAAATTGGAAAATAGTAAATAGTAAGACCCTCCCTCCTCCTTTTTTAAAAATGTTCGGACGGGAAACATGTTATTTATTTTACTATGCCTTATACATCGAAAGGTCGCATTTACACCAGAGACCGTGTTAAGTGCATCCACACGGGCGTGCTAATCCGAACTGCAGCTCGTGTTAAGCGCGTTACTCCTGAGAAATCTCAGGATTAAATCGGTTCAGAGTAAGGTCGGATTAGTTAACACGGGGGCCGTCCACACGGTCACTACTCGCAAGTTTAACATGGACAATCGTTAATCCGATCTTACTTTATACGAATTTACGCCTGTCTGAACGCAGCTTATTACACTCAGTTGACTCACAATTGATCATATTTTGTAACACTTTGCTTTGTGTGCATCCATCCATGTCTCTTGATATACCTAATGTTTTTCTATAGTAAGTCTCTCATTCACCTGATGAGCCTTTGGGCGAAACAGACTGTTGTGAAATAAATATGGAGTAAATTTATTTGTATTCTTCTTCCCCGTATATTATTGCTCTCCGAAAGGATTGAGCACTCTACGTGACGAAAGAAGACATGCAACTCTCCTTGTAATTATGCACTTGTGTACTTATGAATGATGAATGTAAACATGCTGGAAAGCATATGAAAATATGTTATAAATATATATAATGATATGCAATGTAAACATGATGAAACTATGTGAAATGTGAAAGTTATGTGAACATGTATAAATATAATTGATAGTAATAAACAATAAAAGATTTAAAAAAATGAATATGAGTTTAATATAATAATACTTTGTGCATCCAATTGAATAATATTTTCAAGGCTAAAACCTTTTGTTTTTAAATCTGTCACTAATTATTTTTCTTTATAATCTGCACCCGAAGAAATTTACAATCCGGTGATACCATTATTTGTCTGGAAGTACACTCTCGCAATTAACATTAATTATGGTTTAAATTTCGCCAGATTGTAACGATCCGTTGGGAATGGCAAATAACCAAATACAAGACAGTCAAATTTCTGCTTCGAGTGCGTATGATGCTGCGGCGTGGCAGCCATGGAAAGCAAGACTTGGTCAAAATAACGCCTGGTCCACACACCAGTTGGACCAACTGCAATGGTTTCAAGTGATTTTAATCAAGCTTCATAAAGTAGTTGGTGTCATCACTCAAGGATATCTTGATGCGTATATTACTCAATTCAAGGTTCAGTTCAGCGTGCAGAACGTCTGGAGTTTCATTAACGAGGCTGATGACCAACAGAAGGTACAATTAACCCTAACACCTTTTTTTGTAGCAATACATATATCTGGGCAAACAGTGACCAAATGTTAATTGGAATACGGTCCCAGGTTCAAATCCAATTGGGGATGGCTAATTGTAACCATATACTTGCGACGTGAGTTTCATGGTCCGAGGCATTTATCAACTGAGTCTCATGGTGTTAGGGTAACTGAGTCAATTTTATAGGCCCCGATAACATTTTGAAAGATTTTTGCGATATAAGTGGATGGGTTTCATCATTATCTGTGTCCCATGACGGACAAAAATAATAAAAGACATATCCCATGTTTTTTGTTTTCAAACAAATACATTGTTTGTAAGCCCTAATAGTCTATCAAAAGGCTATCAAATAGGCCTATAATTTACCTCATTACATTTTACCATTGAAATGTATAGATGAAAATACATCTAACATTAAATTATTCTGTGGTCTGTCATGGATAATATGGATGAAAATGGTATTTTTCTGCCCAAATTGAACTATCAACCTTTAGTAGGTAGATTATTATTGATTTGATTAATTAATTACACACTGAACCGATTCTAATAAAAAGGTTCTCTGCACAGGTAAGGTTGCTAAAGCTGAATTTGACATACCTGCCAACATTTAATAGGACAACTCCAAAATGGATAGAAACCATTCTTATAATACATTATTTAATATGATTATTACTATTTCACATTATTTATATTTTTCATGGTCCAAAAAAAATAAAATCATGTTTCACAAGGGTTACTTTTTTTGACACGCCCTGTATTAAAAATTATATTTAAATACATTCAGAGATAGTGTCTCTATTGTTCATCAATCCGTCTTGATTGGCGGCTCAAGTATTTTATGTTATAACAATTTCGTTTGCCCTTTTTTGCAGGAATTCACAGCCAATACAGATACTGTTAATGAAGTCATCAACATATTCCCGCATCCAGTAAATGCCTCTGCAATACGAATACGTCCAGCAGGCTGGAATAAATGGATTCACTTAAGGTTGGAAATATTAGGTTGTCCCATTCAAGGTGAGTCTATACTCTTATAAATACAGGGATGTCCCATACAACCAGGTCCCTTGGAAGTATATTTTGTATGGGGGTGCTGTAAATTTGTAATTCTTCACCACTTCGGCGTTGGGTCCAGAAGCGAAGCCATTGGCGGGGGTTTAGGGGTCGGAGCTGTTGGGTTTTAGCATGTTTGAATGGCCTAGGAAAGCTCTCCTTGCTATGAATATTTACATTTATTTTTAATAAACTTTGGTTTGGTTGTATGGAATATTTTCTCAACCTTAGGTTAATTACTTATTGCAGTATTCTAATTGCTGTTGTACATGACGAATTGAGAGAAGCTACAAAAATGCCTAGTATTGGTCCAGTAATCCTCGGGATAGACCTTGAAAGTTGGAAAAGCTTTCCGAAAAATATGTTTTGTATTTGATAAAACTAATAGCCGCGTGGAAAGTGTTAAGTTAAAATTAAAAACGTTTGTCATTAATGCAATTATATTAGGTATCAGTATCGTATCGGGTGCCGATGTTGATCCGTCTCCAAGTGCCGACGTTTCATCGAAATAGTAGTCATTGGACTCTCAACCAAATGGAGGCAGCTAGCTTAAGCCCTGAATCGGACTAGACATTTAGAGACTTTGATGGAACACAACTGGTCTCGGCTCTACTCGAACTCTGATATAGTATTACAAATGACAAGCCTACTCAATTGTACTTGCATGTGTTCATGTCTTAAAATAATAGTAGGAGTATGTGATTCTACTATGTGATAGCGAGACTAATGTGTGATATACAAGTTAACTTGAACTCGAGATGGGTAACTAACATCACATGACACAACCATTTTCTCCAATTTTCCATTACATTGCAGTTCTCGTAAAACAACTATGTATCATAATACAAATTACAACTTGAGATCTTTAAAGATCAGTCATAATGTGCGTTTTCCTGTTTTAGCGCTCCCATCAAAGATCAAGCATATACCTAACCCATGTGCTTTTATGTCAGCTAATTTAAAATCCTGTTTTAGCGCTCCCCTTAAAGATCAATCATATCGTCGCTGTTCTGACATACCGGCACATCACAACAGAAATAAGTAAAGAGATGTGCCGGTATGTCAGAACAGCGACGATATATATACACCTAACCCATGTGCTGTTATGTTGCTAATTTAAAATCAATAATTAGAATTTTAAAATCAAAGATATTCACTAAACGAGCAAATATCCTCTCCACAATGTGACACCTGTTAGTACCTCATTCATAAAAATCGAGAGGATACTTTAAGATGCGTTTAGTAACCACTCCAAACGAAAAATGTGGTTTGTTTTGTATGGAACGTCTTTGATTTGTATTAAACACGGTGTGCTATCAGAACCAGTCAGGCATGCAAGAATGGATGGTGAGCTGTGATTAATCTCACACAAATTGTCACTGAGCACACACTATAGGCAATGATATCTCATAGAGAAATAATTTTACTACAACTTTGTTTTCACTTGGTCTGGCTGGTTACATAAGTCATCAGAACTTTAAAGGTATCCACTCGATTTTTTAAAGCTTTTGTACACAAGCCATACATCTAGGAGTATCATTTGTTTAAATATTCTTCTACCACCTTTCTCAATATTGCATGCTCACGAGGATCCCACATATCGGACACTTTTAAAGGTGTATGTTCCGATCACCTTTTGGGTCTATGATTTTTTTTTTCACATCAAGATATTTTTGTATCAGAAGAATCCCCATATTTTTCTCATTATGTCTGTAAAATCTTATGGGCCAAAAATGTTCCATTTAGAAATTATAGGCTAAAATGTGGTGAATTACTGCCAAAGGTGGATAACCACCAGCTACATGTAGTTTTTGTACTACTCAATGGGCAAATATTATATTATGACCTTGTGCTTCTAAAATAAGAACCATTGGAGTTATGCAACTCAAACTTTGGAACGCGACAATTTTAAGGATGACCTTTCATGTAAAATAGAAAACATCAAGTTGAAAATCGTGCCAGCAATCAGAACATCTACCTTTAAGTGTTAAAATTCTCGACTTTCAAAATGACAATTATTGTTTACAGGGCAGGTCCCTATTACGGTCATTTAAGTCAATGGTATAACATATTTTTATTGTTTTCATTCATCACTTTTCTTTATATGTATTGATATTTTATGGCTGTGATTTGATTTTGTTGTAGACAAATCCAATAAATAGTGAATAGATTACTAACGTTTTAGTTACGTTTCCCTGCTAAACTAACAGCTTCGTCGGACTGGCAACTCTGTCTGCAGGCAACAGGGATTTAATGTTGCTAGTTGACGCCTTTATAAGACTATCGGCTATCTTACCTGTTTTGTATAGGATTACAATCGCTACCTCAACTCAGACAGCCAAGTTGGACTAGTGGTTATGACATTCGCTTTGGGACTGAAAGGTCCTGAGTTCGAATCCCAGTATAATCAGATTTTATGTTAAACCTGTGCTTTCAATTCATTATTATCAAAATAGAGTCACAGTTTCTAAGTCGGAAGACTTACGACTAGAGGCTAATTCACGGTAGTTTGCTCTTTAAATGTAACAACCTTCTTCCTTTTGGAAGGAAGTAATCAAATGTTTAAATGATTTGAAATTCCAAATTATTATTTCATTTATCAATGTTTGTCTTGGGTATTATGAGGTAAGCAATACTAGTTTCATTAATATGATTATCATCTTGGCTAAAAAGTATATTTATAAGTGTCGAGTTCAAGAATCAAGGTTTTTCAACACTTTAAAGTATTGGTTCTTGCTGTGCAAAAAGTTGAAAAACAAATTGCTATGAGTAAAAGAAAGCTGGGAGGCCATATAAAAAAATGGAAGCCTTTATTGTAAAATAATTCTTTATATCTGTATTTAAACATTTTAAAACTTTATCATTGCAATATACCGATTGATGGAATTTTGTGTGTGTGTATGTACACTGTATATTATAATGTCTTTTTATGTTGACTGCTTGTAAATAAAGACCCTTACGGGATGAAATTGAAAAAACACACACTTGTTTTGAATCATTTTAGTCTGGGTTAAAAATTAGTTAAGGGGGGACTCAAGAAAGTCACTTTTTGAATTTTGTGAGTGCTGTAATTCATTGAACTATGACTATGACTCAAAGTATACATTTTTGGAAAGGAAATAGGTCAGAGAATCCAAATTTAATTCCAAAATAATTTTTGAGTAAAAAATTCCCAAATTGCTAGTTTATGATGTAAACTTTTTTGGCGCTTTTTGGTCAAAATTTCACAAAAATATTAGATTAGGTTTTAAAAAAAAATCGTCCCTAAGTTAGTGTCTTTACATCTTAATCTAGCAATTTGGGAATTTTGTACTTATTTTAGCTTTAAAATTATCTTAGCCTTGTTGAACTTTTTTGGGTCAAAAAAGTGACCCCAAAAAAATCAACATTTTTGGTCAACATTTTTGGTCAAAATTTGGATTCTCTGATCCATTTCCTTTCCACTTTTATATGCATTTGATTAATAGTTCAATAATTACAGCACTCACAAAATTCAAAAAATCAAGTCAAAAACTTCCTTGACATATCCAAACACATGCTCTAATTAATTAAGTCAATCCATCAACACTGTAAATTTCGTTCTTTGTTTTTTTTAAAGATGAAAATGAAAATGATAGGAATTATCTTACAACACACACATTACATATCAAACACATCCAGATTTAATTTCTGATTGTAATTGTTCTGCAACTACAAATGGTGCCGGACCGGATGATTTCTTGCATTTATACACAATTTATGAACATCTGGGACAACATTATTTTTCAGAAAAAAGCTCTTATTTGAGAACCACAGATCGCACAGAGGTATGCTTTGGCAGTTTATCTTAGAAATACTTGTTCTTTTGAAATATGTAGAAAAAAGAGTGAAAGCTCAAAAAAAGTTCTGAGGGGGCACTACACCAAATCCTTGCGATCGATTTTGGTGTATGGTTCGGATAAATAGTACTTATATCAATTTGATCATCATCCCAGGGGAAGCAAATAGGATCGACTAAATCTTGCTGTGTTTTTTTAATGAAAACGATAGAATAGAACCTCAGCGTTGCAAATGTATATAAATGATAATGTGCCTTAAATCTAATGTATATAAAGAAATAGTGATGATTATTAAAAACTATTTTGGGCTAGGGGGTGTTCAGAAATACTTTGATTGGGGTGGTGGGGCCTGGGCAACTGAAAGTTTTAGGTGTCGAAACTTTGTTGACCCCCCTTTACCAATTGAAAAACTTGATTGACCCTTCCTTATTTCTGAACACTCCCTTAGGCCAATTTGTTTGTTTTTTGTTTGTTATGTTGTCCTCGACCGCCCGCCTCTAACTTCTCTAAACCTCTTTATTTTAATCATTTTTATTTTTGAAATTAAAAAAAAATCTTTCCAAAACATGACCTTGGATGACCCAGAATAACCCACATAAATACCCCATGACCCATAGCATAGCACTAGTAACTTATACCTTGAGATCCTACATGTATTACTATAGTATTTTCATGTATTCTGCATTTTACGTATGGTTAGGGATGGTATTGCAACATATTTAAACATTGTTTTAATCAAGTTTTGCTGTGTTTTTGTGAGTAGAAACACCAATAATGACAATTTTTAATATTCATCTTGAATTCTGAAATAAATAAATAAATCGCCCACCCTCCCCTCCTCTCTGAGACCTGTGGAGGACAACATTACTTCTTCTTTTTTCTTTTTTTTTGGGGGGGGGGGGGGGGTGGGGGGGGGGGGGGGGGGTCGCGCAGCGAGCCGTCCCTATTAGCATGTCATTGCGAAAAGTTACACATTAAGGTCTTTCTAGACATACGTGGAGGCCGCCCTTTTGACATAGTCTATCTCTCATACCTGTTAGTCATTTGATAATACTGCCCTCTATCGATGAATACGATGATGTCATTATAAAATAATAGAAGGCAGTATAGGGGCGGTCTAAAAGAAACAGACGATGCCGGACACGGGCGTATTCATGAATATTCAGGTTAAAATATGCGAACGAGGTTACGTGATCAAGTGAATGGGACGGACGCTAACAACGGATTAAATTTAAAAAAATGATACTGACACTGCATGGAGTTAGTTATCCAACTCCAGCGATTTTAGGATGAAATAATTTAGTTCCAACGTGTGATGAATTTTATGGGGTCATATAATCTAAAATCCATTGTTACATTGAAACCAACGGAAATTCAAAATGTACGGCCGTTCGTGTCCACCATCGTCTGAAAAGAAAGAGGCATATTTTGTAAACATTTTTCTGGAATGGGGAATAAGTTAAATCATCTGGTTAATACCAATATACCATGGAAATGCTGTATTTTCCATACACAAACGAAAAATAGATAACTTTCCCTCTAACTATAAACGGTATAGCGCTTGCCAAAAATACTTCCGTTTACGAATGTTTAGAAATAAGTGGAAGAGAGCATTTGCCCTTCTGAATTTAAACATTTTTAAAACTAAAATTTCTTTTGACCCTTTCCTATTTTTTTGTATTTTCACGATGCCACAACTCTATGTAAAAATAGGTTACATGATGTAAAGGCTAGGCCCTACATTATATTTGCCTTGATTTATGTATTGCCAGATCAGAGCTATTAGTTCCCAAATAAACATGGAATTTAATGAAAACAAAACCTTACTTTAATATATCAAGCCACACAAAATTGTCATTCCTGATAAAAAAACCTTCTTTATTTCAATTTCAATATTTGAGTGGGCAAACAAATTCTTGTATTAAAATTGTTGTAAAACAAAATTACAATTCATGCTTGTGTATGTTCAAGCAGTGCCATATTCTTCCTTAATATCATAACACTTGCTATGCTGACTGACGTCCTATCTGCATGGTTTCTCCTTCAAACAAGTATTAACTATTTTGTCTCTCTGTTGGAAGTACCGTATTGCCAAAACATCAACAGACTAAAAATAAATACCTTTGACTCCATCACAGGCTGCGGGGAACTGATAAAATATGCTGTATTATGGTACATATATTTTACGAATGTTACATAATATACTACAAAAATCAAACATGGCTGCCTCCATCTGTATGTAGAAAGTCCTAAATTTCATCATGTTGCCAATCCCACGCTATAGGGTTCGGCTCGCTACCGATGTAACTTTAAAAAACCTGCAATCATTGATCACGTGTATGTATCTCTACATGTTTATTGGTACTCTGGCACTTCCAGTAAACAAGCGCAATTACGTGGCGCGCTGACATGCCTATGTATTGATACACAAATAAACTATGCTGTAATATATTTTTCTTTCACATTCATGCAACACAAAATTCTTGCGTAATTAGCATCTTTGCGATTGATTCATCTGCCACATAACATAGCACTTTTACAAATGCTGCTATTTTGCCTCTTTCTATTTGCATCATATCGCCATTTCCTTTTGACCGCCCCCATTTCAGTTTGGCCTTATCTGCATCTATAATTAATACACCTATCAGTTGTAAGACGCACTATGCGACCCCCGGGAGAGGTGCGTCGTGGGTGCGTCGTTGACCAATAATTTTTGACGGAGGGTACGTCAGTGGCAGCCTTTGGTCCGTCAAAAAAATGACGGAGGGTGCGTCAAAGTCCGTCACTTTACATGGGTGCGTCACAGTGTACATCTGTTTACAAACAACAAAATACGACCTTAAAATATACGCTATAGGCCTACTACACCACATAACTCCTTGATACCGCCAACCAAGCTCTACTTTAATACCGCCAACATCACTCCGATATTTTATACCGCATGTTCTAAAATGCCCGAAATCACTCGATCATCGCCAATTGCAATACAAGCGTTTGGCAAACAAAGAACCGCGACAGTAGACCAAGAACCTTTCATTTTTAGAGTAGTGTCACGTATAAGATAGGGGATCAGCATTGCGCTCTACCGCACAAGCGCAGAACAATCTAACAACACAGAGGTAGTAAAATATTTTATGAATTTTAGACCAGTCAGACATTATTGCGCATATAAAAGTTCTCCTCTTGGTTCTGTCCATCCCGGTCCAGGTCCGGGGTCTATATAATTATTCGAGGGCCAGGGTTGACAACATCGAATAAGGGCAGATCCCCCGTGAATCAAAAGTAGTTTCATTTTCAGTAGTCATCGTGTTTTATCCAGTTTAGTCAACGATATCTGACGACGGGGTGCGTCGTCATGGTCCGTCAGAATCCACCAATGGTGCGTCCAAAAATTGACTGAGGGTGCGTATTTGGATGGCAATGGTCCGTCGTTTTTTTGACACAGGGTGCGTCATGGTACATGAGAAGTTGACGCACCTCCTCCCGGGTATAGTGCGTCTTACAACTGATAGGTGTATAACGATCAAATTCAATCAAACCAATAAAGTATGGTCGTTAATTGCCGTTTTATGTCTCTCTCCACGTCGTTTGTTAATATAATCGTGTGTCTTTAATTGTCAATGTATTAAAAAAGATATAATGATGAAAATAAGAACAATTATCTGCATCTATAATTGACGATCAAATTCGATTAAAACAATAAAATACCGTCGTATCGTTTTATGTCGATCTTGCTCCAAGTCGTTTGCATTCTATCGTATTGATTGGTTGACTTTAATATATAGTCTTCAAAAAGGTTATGTCCCCAGATAATACGTATTCTCATATTCCCCAAAGCTATTATAAGCTCCAACGTAAAAATATCAAATTAAATGTCAAAAAAAAATAAAAAAATACGATATTCATTCTTGCCATTTGTTCTTCTGCAGGACGACACTAACTTGAAAACGGAGAACAAATCGTTGTTGTATTTTAAACTGCAGTTAGGTCTACATATTATTATGAGCATGGGACTACATGTAGCTTTATTCTTGATTTTGGCAGGTATGTAAAGTCTTTTGTTGAAGAAAAATAATATGTAATTATATATTAAATGTATTTCCCTTACCTTACTTTTCCCGCTGTAACATGAGTTTCTAACACGTGGCGTCTTTAACAAGTTGTGTCTTTTCCTTCCGCCACTTAAAGGTTTGCATTATTGTCGCTCATTCCCTATTAACCGCGTGTTTTAGTAGATTAGAATAGAATAGAATAGAATAGAATAGAATAGAATAGAATAGAATAGAATAGAATAGAATAGAATAGAATAGAATAGAATAGAATAGAATCAATCTTATCTTTAAAAAAAGAAAAACACAATCCGATAATACTCTAATTAGAATGTGTGCTATATAGCACCAATTTGGTCCACAAAATGTTACAGGAAACCATCCATACACACCCTTAAAGGTAGATGTTCCGATTTTCAACTTGAAGTTTTCTATTCTACATGAAAGGTCATCCTTAAAAAAGTCGTGTTCCAAAGTTTGAGTTGCATAGCTCTAATGGTTCTTATTTTAGACGCACAAGATGCTGTGAACTGTACCCATTGAGTAGTACACAAACTATATCGGTGGTTACCACCATTCGCGGTAATTCGACGTTATTTCATCAATTTCTCCGTAAGGCCAAAAAAAAAAAAAAGTTGACTTGCCCTTTCCGACCGACCCTAATTTTCGGAAATCTAGGGTCGCTATTTTTTTTTTTTTTTTTTTTTTTCAAAAAAAAAAAAAAAAAAAAGATTGAAAAAAAAGATTAAAAAAATTGAAAGAAGCACATAACAATAAAGAAAGATCAAAACGTGTTTTTAAGTAGTATCTGCTTGTTTAAAAATCAAAAAAAAAAAATCAAAAATCTTTAAAACGTGTTTTTGTGCAGTAAATTTTCAAAAGTTTTCAAAAAAAAAAAAAAAAAATCCGACCGTCCGACCCTGACTTTGACCCTGAAAGGGCAAGTCAACTTTTTTTTTTGTTGGGCCTAATTATACCGATTTAGGCCGTCATATTTCAGTATGATGATGAGAAAAATACGAGCTTTCATATGATATGAAAATCTCCGTATGTTTGAAATAATTCTGTGTTACGAAAATGTGATCGGGTCATCTACCTTTAAAAGACATTGCCTTAAATCTTCCACACAGGGAGTATGAATTTGATATCTTGCAAGGGGGATTCCATTTGAAATGGGTCATGTCTTCCATAGGGGGGGGGGTGTATGGATTTCAACTGGAATAGCCCAATGGTTCTTTAACTGCTTACAATGGCTTAACCCTTTCCACGCGACAAGCGTTTGCAGACGACATTCCATAATTTCAATGTTTCAAAAATTATAACATTTCATTACCATATTTGGAATCACCATGTGAAATGCATTTTTTTAATTTTTTTAATCTTTTATTGTTTATTTCTATCATAATTTTCACATTTCACATAGTTTCATCATGTTTACATTGCATTATCGATACATGTATAACACATTTTCATATGATTTTCATCATGTTTACATTGCATATCATATACATGTTTAGCACATTTTCATGTACTTTTCAGCATTTTTATATTTTTATATGCTTTTCGGCATGTTTACATTCATAATTTTCACATTTTATGTATAGCACATTTTCATATACTAGTACATTTTCATATGCTTTTCAGCATGTTTACATTTCATATCATGTATAGCACATTTTCATATGCTTTTCAGCATGTTTACATTTCATATCATGTATAGCACATTTTCATATCATGTATAGCACATTTTCATATCATGTATAGCACATTTTCATATACTAGTACATTTTCATATGCTTTTCAGCATGTTTACACATTTCAATTACATATAACACATAACACATTTTCATGTGCTTTTCATGTTTACATTGAATATCATTACATTTTCTTTTCAGCATTTTTATATTTTTATATGCTTTTCGGCATGTTTACACATTTGTATATGCTTTTCAGCATGTTTACATTGCATGTCATGTTTAACACATTTTCATATGCTTTTCAGTATGTTTACACATTTTCATGCTTTTCAGCACGTTTACACATTTTCATATGCTTTTCGGCTTGTTTACATTCATTTTCACATTTCAATAACACATTTTCATGTGCTTTTCGTGTTTACATTGGATATCATTACGTAACGGCATGTTTACATAATTTTCAACATTACATTATATACATCATGTATCCAGTTATTTGTATATAATAAACTCATATTTAATTTTATTATAAGTTTTACACCAAATCATGTTTATAATATTTAATTTGAACCCCATTCATACAAATATCTTTGGTATGCCGGTATACATAGACAACCAAACAATAAACAATTACATTTTTAACATCTACGTTTTATAAATCTCTATGTGAAATGCATTAAAACAAGTTCCAACATGCCTATAGTATAGGTAACGTAATCTTTGAGATTAGACTTTGAAAGGTGAGAAATGTTTCTGAAGAATCTGTTTGGTATATCTTAAAACTATTAGCCGCGTGGAAAGTGTTAATCTTGTAAGATTTGTATCATTGATAATTTTTTAGGGTGTGCATTCCTACATGTAGCAAAAGGAGATACGTGCTACGTTGGACAAGGCAGCTTGGGAAACCACAACAAATTCAAGTGGACATTGTCCAGTCTGGACCCATGTCTCTGTACTAGTCTGAGGATGACAGGAAAACATGGCGATATTCTGGTGTCAGATGACATCAACACAATTAGGAGAATGTTCCATGTGAATTGCAAGACACCAGGTATGTAGTAGTATTACTGATCAAATCATTATTTTTCGTCTTGATTAAAATTATGGTGTTCGTGTAACGTTTTATTTCTGATTTCGCAGACAGACATAAGGAAATATTTTCCAGGAAATCGGTCAAATTTACTCGAAATTATGCACACAGGAAAACACACGAAATCATTCAAAATATCCTGAAATGATAACATTTGTGACTAGTGTTGCTTCAACAGTTCAAAGACGGCATGTTAAGGGTAAATCCAGAATTGAGGTAAAGAGGCTTAACTAGACTATATACCAAATTAAAAGCAACGTTTCAGAGCGGTCTTGAATTTTGAAATCATGTCCCCTGATTCGAAAGTCTGATTTATAATTTCAACAATTCTTAAGCATTCCGCTGACAATGTTCCGTTTTATCTTAGAATGTTTGTCTTTATTTCGACATGAACTGGTTATATCTGTTAAATAAATTGGCATGGAAAACGAAGAAAAGTAACAAACGGTGGTGTTTTTTTTAAATTGCTATAAGTTATACAAGCCCGTCTATCAGGGTTTTCTCTGGGGCTCCTAGCCTCTCCTTCATATTGTCTTATTATTTGTTTACATTAATTTTCCTGAATAAATTGAATTGAATTGAACTATAAGTTATATTAAAAGAAACACGAAATAGAAACAGCTATTTTCAGCACTTCAAAAGACACCATAACATATATAAGCAACATGGTCTGACAATAACACAAATATATCTGCTCTACTATTGTCACTGCAGAACCTGTACATTTAGACGAAGCCTCAACGACAGGATATGTTTTGCTAACTTCTGTGAGAACGACAAAAGAACCGACGACTCGACTTACTACAATTGTAGAACAGCCGACTACCCCAACATCTGTGAGAACGACAAAAGAACCGACGACTCGACTTACTACAACTGTAGAACAGCCGACTACCCCAACATCTGTGAGAACGACAAAAGAACCGACAACTCGTCTTACTACAACTGTAGAACAGCCGACTACCCCAACATCTGTGAGAACGACAAAAGAACCGACAACTCGTCTTACTACAACTGTAGAACAGCCGACTATCCTAACATCTGTGAGAACGACAAAAGAACCGACAACTCGTCTTACTACAACTGTAGAACAGCCGACTACCCCAACATCTGTGAGAACGACAAAAGAACCGACAACTCGTCTTACTACAACTGTAGAACAGCCAACTACCCTAACATCTGTGAGAACGACAAAAGAACCAACGACTCGACTTACTACAACTGTAGAACAGCCGAATACCCCAACATCTGTGAGAACGACAAAAGATCTGACAACTCAACTTACTACAACTGTACAGCAGCCAACTACCCTAACATCTGTGAGAACGACAAAAGAACCAACGACTCGAGTTACTACAACTGTAGAACAGCCGAATACCCCAACATCTGTGAGAACGACAAAAGATCTGACAACTCAACTTACTACAACTGTACAGCAGCCAACTACCCTAACATCTGTGAGAACGACAAAAGAACCAACGACTCGACTTACTACAACTGTAGAACAGCCGAATACCCCAACATCTGTGAGAACGACAAAAGATCTGACAACTCAACTTACTACAACTGTACAGCAGCCAACTACCCTAACATCTGTGAGAACGACAAAAGAACCGACGACTCGACTTACCACAACTGTAGAACAGCCGACTACCCCAACATCTGTGAGAACGACAAAAGAACCGACAACTCAACTTACTACAACTGTAGAACAGCTGACTACCAATGGTATGTTTTCATTAAAAACCAAATTTAAATTATTCATAGATCTGTTAAAAGTGGTTATTTTGAGTCATCACAATCTAGGTCTATTCATCGAACAAAAGAGGTTATCCCTGTAGCCATAAGCAACGGAATACAAAGGGGAATCGCACCCGATCTATCATTGCATGACGTCTAATACATTGCATGAACCGTGTAACCACCAAATTGGCCAATATCACGAAACAACATGTGTCTTCTTTCTGAACCTAATAACAATTAATGTGACTCCCGATTTACTAAGTGTCTTATATTTAGAACTTAGAATTAGAAAACTCCTGTAAGAATTGGAAGTGAAACACGAATTAATATATGCAACAACAACAACAAAAAGTAAAAAAAGAAAGAAGGTGTAATTATATACAACAATGTAAACATGATGATGCTCTGTATTATGATATACAATGTGCACTGAAAATATATAATTATGCACTTGTGTAATTATGAATGATGAATGAAAACATGCTGAAAAGCATATGAAAATATGTTATAAATGTATAATGATATGCAGTGTAAACATGATGAAACTATGTGAAATGTGAAAATTATGTGAACATGTATAAATATAATTGATAGTAATAAACAATAAAAGATTTAAAAAAATAAATGTGAGTTTAATACTTTGTGCATCCAATTGAATATTATTTTCATGGCTAAAACTTTTTCTCTATTAATCTGTCACTAATTCCTTTTCTTTTTAATTTGCACCCGAAGAAATTTACAACTCGGTGATACCATTATTTGTCTGGAAGTACACTCTCGCAATTAACATTCATTATGGTTTAACTTTCGCCAGGTTGTAACGATCCGTTGGGAATGGCAGATAATCAAATACAAGACAGTCAAATTTCTGCTTCGACTGCGTATAATGATGCGGCGTGGAAGCCATGGAAAGCAAGACTTGGTCAAAATAACGCCTGGTCCACACACCACTTGGACCAACTGCAATGGTTCCAAGTGAATTTAATCAATCTTCATAAAGTAGTTGGTGTCATCACTCAAGGATATCTTGACTCGTATATTACTCACTTCAAGGTTCGGTTAAGCGTGCAGAACGTCTGGAGTTTCATTAACGAGGCGGATGACCAACCGAAGGTACAATTAACCCTAACACTTTTTTTGTAGCAATAAATATATCTGGGCAAACAGTGACCAAATGTTAATTGGAATACGGTCCTAGGTTCAAATCCAATTGGGGATGGCTAATTGTAACCAGATACTTGCGACGTGGGTTTCATGGTCCGAGACATTTATCAACTGAGTCTCATGGTGTTAGGGTAACTGAGTCAGTTTTTATAGGCCCCGATAACATTTTGAAAGATTTTTGCGATATAAGTGGATGGGTTTCATCATTATATGGTGTTCCCCGGCATCAACGGTTATCGCGTATTGATTATAGGCCTCCTGCACGCTTTGGGTTCCATTAGGTTTGGGATCTGTCCGACCTTGAAAAGAATTTAAGATTGACAGTTTTAAACTCGTTTTTACCTGTATTATGAATACCCGTCGTAAAAGACTATCTCACAATTCGAATTTGAGATGCCCTCTATGAGGGCATTTTTAATCAGTTTCACAATCAGAAAACGTTTATATTTTCATATATCTTGACGGACTGTCAAAAAAAGTGTCCACAAAAATAATAAAACACATATCCCATGTTTTTTGATTTCAAACAAATACATTGTTACATTGTTACAATGGTACATTTTACCATTGAATTGTAAGGTTGAAAATATATCTAACATTCAATTATTCTGTGGTCTGCCATGGATAATATGGATGAAAATGTATTTTTCTGCCCAAATTGAACTATCAACCTTTACTATAGGTAGATTATTATTGATTTTATGGATTAAGTTCAATTACACACTGAATGGCGATTCTAATAAAAAAAAGTTCTCTGCACATGAAAGGTTGCCAAAGCTGAATTTGACATACCTGCGGAGATTTGCCAACATTTAATAGGACAACTCCAAAATGGATAGAAACCATTCTTATGATACATTATTTAATATGATTATTACTATTTCACGTTATTTATATTTTTCATCCCCCCCCAAAAAAATAATAAAAAATCATGTTTCACAAGGGTTACTTTTTTGACACGCCCTGTATTAAAATATTATATTTAAATACATTCAGAGATAGTGTCTCTATTGTTCATCAAACCGTCTTGTTTGGCGGCTCAAGTATTTTATGTTATAACAATTTCGTTTGCCCTTTTTTGCAGGAATTCACAGGCAATACAGATACTGTTAATGAAGTCACTAACATATTCCCGCATCCAGTAAATGCCTCTGCAATACGAATACATCCAGCAGGCTGGAATAAATGGATTCACTTAAGGATGGAAATATTAGGTTGTCCCATTCAAGGTGAGTCTATACTCTTATAAATACAGGGATGTCCCATACAACCAGGTCCCTTGGAAGTATATTTTGTATGGGGGTGCTGTAAATTTGTAAGTCTTCACCACTTCGGTGTTGGGGCCAGAAGCGAAGCCATTGGCGGGGGTTCAGGGGGCGGAGCTGTTGGGTTTTAGCATGTTTGAATGGCCTAGGAAAGCTCTCCTTGCTATGAATATTTACATTTATTTTTAATAAACTTTGGCTTGGTTGTATGGAATATTTTCTCAACCTTAGGTTAATTACTTATTGCAGTATTCTACTTGCTGTTGTACATGACGAATTGAGAGAAGCTACAAAAATGCCTAGTATTGGTTCAGTAATCCTCGGGATAGACCTTGAAAGTTGGAAAAGCTTCCGAAAAATCTGTTTTGTATTTGATAAAAGTAATAGCCGCGTGGAAAGTGTTAAGTTAAAATTAAAAATGTTTGTCATGAATGCAATTATATTTAGGTATCAGTATCGTATCGGGTGCCGTTGTTGATCCGTCTCCAAGTGCCGACGATTCATCAAAATAGTAGTCATTGGACTCTCAACCAAATGGAGGCAGCTAGCTTAACACTTTCCACGCGGCAGGCGGCTGCAGACGACATTCCAAAATTTCACAAAATGTTTAAAAAATGTCAAAATTATTGAATTTCATGACCATATTTAGAACCACCATGAGAAATGCATTGACATAAGTACAAACATGCCTAGTTTTGGGTCAGTAATCCTTGAGATAGGCTTTGAAAATTGTGAAAGGTTTCTGAAAAATCTGTTTTGTGTATGGTAAAAATAATAGCCGCGTGGAAAGTGTTAAGCCCTGAATCGGACTAGACATACAAAGACTTTTAATGGAACACAACTGGTCTCGGCTCTACTCGAACTCTGATATAGTATTACAAATAACAAGCCTACTCAATTGTACTTGCATGTGTTCATGTCTTAAAATAATAGTAGGAGTATTATGTGATTTTACTTTGTGATAACGAGACTATGTGGATAAACAAGTTAACTTGAACTCGAGATGGGTAAGCTAACATCACATGACATTTACATTTCCCCCAATTTTCCATTGCATTGCAGTTCTCGTAAAACAACTGTATCATAATACAAATTACAATTTGAGATCTTTAAAGATCAGTCATAACGTGCGTTTTCCTGTTTTAGCGCTCCCATCAAAGATCAATCATATACCTAACCCCACGTGCTGTTATGTTAGCTAATTTAAAATCAGTAATTAGAATTTTAAAATCTAAGATATTCACTAAACGAGCAAATGTCCTCTTCACAATGTGACACCTGTACCTCATTCATAAAAATTGAGAGGATTCTTTATGATGCGTTTAGTAACCACTCCAAACGAAAAAAATGTGGTTTGTTTTGTATGGAACGTCTCTGATTTGTATTGAACACGGTGTGCTATCGGAACCAGTCAGGCATGCAAGAATGAATGGTGAGCTGTGATTAATCTCACACACAAATTGTCACTGAACACACAGGCAATGATATCTCATAGAGAATAATTTTACTACAACTTTGTTTTCAATTGGTCTGGCTGGTTACATAAGTCATCAGAACTTTAAAGGTATCCACTCGATTTTTTAAAGCGTTTGTACACAACAGCTTCGTCAGACTGGCAACTCTGTCTGCAGGCAACAGGGATTGAATGTTGTTAGTTGACGCCTTTATACGACTATCGTCTATCTTACCTGTTTTGTATAGGATTACAATCGCTACCTCAACTCAGACAGTCTAGTTGGACTAGTGGTTATGACATTCGCTTTGGGACTGAAAGGTCCTGAGTTCGAATCCCAGTATCATCAGATTTTATGTTAAACCAGTGCTTTCAATTCATTATTCTCAAAATAGGGACACAGTTTCTTAGTCGGAAGACTTACGACTTGAGGCTAATTCACGATAGTTTACTCTTTAAATGTAACACCTTTCTTCCTTTTGGAAGGAAGTAATCAAATGTTTAAGTGATTTGAAATTTCAAATTACTATTTCATATATCAATGTTTGTCTTGGGTATTATGAGGTAAGCAATACTAATTTCATTAATATGATTATCATCTTGGCTAAAAAGTATATTTATAGTGTCGAGTTCAAGAATCAAGGTTTTTCAACACTTTAAAGTATTGGTTCTTGCTATGCAAAAAGTTGAAAAACAAATTGCTATGAGTAAAGAAAGCTGGGAGGCCATATTAAAAAATGGGAGCCTTTATTGTAAAATAATTCTTTATAACTGTATTTAATTTATTTTTAAACTTTGTCATTACAATATACCGATTGATGGTATTTTGTGTGTGTGTATGTACACTGTATATTATATTGTCTTTTTATATTGACAGCTTGTAAATAAATACTCTTACGGCATGAAATTGAAGAAAAAAAACCACGTTTTGAATCATTTTAGTCTGGGTTGAAAATCAGTTAACATATCCAAAAACATGCTCTAATTAATTAATTCAATCCACCAACACTGTAAATTTCGTTTTTTGGTTTTTTTTAAAGCTGAAAACCTGAAAATGATAGGAATTATCTTACAACACACACATTACATATCAAACACATCCAGATTTAAATTATGATTGTAATTGTTCTGCAACTACAAATGGTGCCGGACCGGATGATTTCTTGCTTTTATACACAATTCATGAAAATCTGGGATAACATTATTTTTCAGAAAATGCTCTTATTTGAAATCCACAGATCGCACAGAAGTATGCTTTGGCAGTTTATCTTAGAAATACTTGTTCTTTTGAAATATGTAGAAAAAAGAATGAAAACTCAAAACTGTTTTGCTTCTTAGAGGGCACTACACAACATTTTTGCGAGTTTGGTGTATGGTTCGGAGAAATTGTACCTATATCAATTTGATCATCGTCCCAGGGAAGGAAATAGGCGTAAATCTTGCTGATTTTTTTATGAAAACGATAGAATAGAACTTCTTTTTCCTTCCCCTGAGACGATGATCAAATTGATATAGGTACTATTTCTCCGAACCATACACCAAACTCGCAAGGATTTAGTGTAGTGCTCCCTCGCGCGCGTGCGCATTTGATTACCCGTTTTAAATAACTGGCGGGAAACCAGGGCGGCCTGATGAAGGGTGGTTGATTGAAACCTGAGACAAACATACCATAGGTATATTAGTCCCAGATGATAGCATTCATATACATGCTATCTACTGAATATAGCATTCATGTGCATTTGTCTACTGAAGATAACATACATGTGCATATTTTTTATTGTCTACTGAAGATATCATTCATACAAATGCTGTCTACTAAAGATAGCATTCATGCGCATTTTGTCTACTGAAGATAGCACCTATTGCATGCTAACATTTGTCTACTGAAGATAGCGTTCATGTGCATTTTGTCTACTGAAGATAGCATTTATATACATGCTAACTTAGTGAAGATATCATTCATGTGCAGTGCATTTTGTCTACTGAATATAGTATGTATGTACATGCTATCTACTGACGATAGCATTAATGTGCATTTTATCTACTGAAGATACCATTCATGTGCATGTTGTCTACTGAAGATATTATTCATATACATGCTATCCACTGAAGATAGAATTCATGTGCAATTTGTCTACTGAAGATAGCATTTATATACATACTATCTTAGTGAAGAAAGCTTTCATGTGCATTTTGTATACTGAAGATAACCTACATGCTATATTAGTGAAGATAGCATCTACTGAAGATATTATTCATATGCATATAATTTTATCTGTGCTCTCAGAGCATTGTCTGAGCTTTAAAATGACTTCAAATTGTATAAGAATTGATCAAGGCGTTCATATTTTACGAGTGAAAATGATTCCTAAATTCTTAGTGCTGTAAATGGACCTGCACCTCCATATATCAGTGAACTTACTGAATTCAGTCCATCTTGTGGTATCTGCTCTGCTAAGAAATAACCTTTAAACTCACCGTTATCTGTGTGCGTGCCTTCTTGGTTAATGCTCCTCGCATATGGAACACCACTTCCAGATTACTTCCGCATGCAATTGCCATTCAATTGGGTCCCGTAATGGGTCCTTTAAATCACAAGTCAAGCCACACCTTTTCAAAATTGCTTATGAACAGGATAATAAGGATGTGTTTAACTGTTTATGCCACATTTTTGTGTATTATTCAAATGTCTCTTTGATTGTATCTTTCATTATTTATGTTGTTTATTATTTTGCTCTCTTGATCCTTATCTTGTTTCCTGCTGATTTTGTTGCTCTTCATGCGCCATGATAAAACGTCTTGCGGATTTGTGCGCTTTATATTTTATTAATTATTTATCTATATACTTAGGCATTTAGGTGCATTTTGTCTACTGAATATAGCATTCATAGGCTACATGCTGTCTAAGGGGCCGGTCATTTTCTTTGGTAGTGGGAGGGCGGTCCCAAAAATCTCATTTATCGTCGTCACTTTTTTATGACCCCCTAAGCGAAAGCGATTAATTTTATGAGCCCCACAGCCCCCAACCCCACCCCCAAAAAAGAAATCCCAACAACATTGCTCTACAAAATGCATTCAAAAACGTGCGTAGCGCGCAAAAATGTGTGTTTGTCTCGTTAATGACCACTTTTTTCAACGGTACTTTGTTGAAAATGTGGAAAGTTTCATTTTGTATACAGGTTCCGCAGGTCGCACGAATTGCAATGGTCGGTCCGGACGTTGCCTACCCTATCATGATCCAAGTTTCATTTTACGCTCCAAAATGGAAAATGTCCTCTTCACCCTTTAAATTGTTAATGTTTCTAAAATAAAAGTTCATTTTTTCTTTTTTTATGGCTACACAAATTGTCTTTGTACACATCTTGCCTTTTTAAAACTGAACAATTAAACAACAACAAAATTTGGTCCACCCAGGCGTTATACTATCCATTTGGCCAAACTGTTTTGACCCACCTTTATGTACCAACAACTTTTTGGTTGTCCCCCCCCCCCCCCCTTTGGGCAACTTCAAACTTGTTTGCCCCCCCCCCCCCCCCCACCTCATTTTGCCCAGCCCCCCACCAAAGTATTTTTGAACACTCCCTTATCTGCATCTATAATTAACGATCAAATTCGATCAAACCAATAAAGTATGGTCGTTAATTGCCAGAGTATACCGGTTTATGTCTCTCTCCAAGTCGTTTGGTAATATAATCATGTGTCTTTAATTGTCAATGTATCGAAAAAGATATAATGATGAAAAGATTTTTTTTTTATCTGCACTTATAATTGACGATTAAATTCGATTAAAACAATAAATATCGTCGTATCGTTTTATGTCTCGCTCGTCTGGATTCCATCGTTTTAATTGGTTGAATTTGATGATATACAGTCTTCAAAAAGGTAAGTTACCCAGTAATAAATATGCTCATAACACTAGAACTATTATACTAGCTCACGTAAAAATATATAGTTAAATGTTAAAATATAAAAGTACGATATTAATTCTTGCAATTTTTCTCCTACACGAGCTTACACGCTGTCTAGGTGTAGCACTAGGCAAAATTATAACTATTGATTATAGTAGAGCGACAACACACGGTCGATAGTGCGATATGGATCAGTGATGTTCCATTGATCTATAATAAGCATTCCTTTCGTACTATCCCGTATGTTGAAAAAATAAGTGCAAACATTAAAATTGTATTTTGTTATGATTTTTGACACATAGATTTGTTGATTATTCAGTCAATCTTCATGCGCTATATCTAAAATTAAAAAGAATATTTTGTTGACACTTTATATATATATTTATACTTTATTTAGTTAATTCTATTTTTTACTTATTGCATTGTTGTTGTAATTTTTGCATGTTAGTTTTTTAATATGTTCAACGCTTTAGTCTGTTTTGGAAAAGCGCTTTACAAGTCTGTATAATAATAATAATAATAATAACACTAACACTAATAATAATAATAATAATAATAATAATAATAATAATAATAATAATAATAATAATAATAATATCCCAAGCCTAGTTTTGGAGTTATGGACTTTAATTTTCTGGAAAATGACTTTCTTGGGCACTGTACGTTACATGGACATTATACTGTACGCTGGGGTGTGTTCATTTCATCTGGTAGAATTTATTTGCTAACATAAGATCACCGAATTGAGCAGGAAGACTTGAAAACGGAGAACAAATCGTTGTTGTATTTTAAACTGCAGTTATGTCTACTGGTCTGCATATTATCATGAGCATGGGACTAAATGTAGCTTTATTCTTGATTTTGGCAGGTATGTAAAGTCTTTTGTTAAAGACAATAATATGTATAATATAAAAGCTGAATGCAAACTGCTTATCCACAAAAATAGCCTGTGTAAGTAAATGTAATAAATATAAGAGGACCTGACGTTTCGATTCTAACAGAATCTTTATCGAAGGTTAAATGACAGAATACAACATACACAACATAGACAGGGGAACAATAGGCAGGAAGTGATGTAACACAGTGGGGGTCAAAGTGACAGATGGATGAATGGGGGAAGGAATAACAAACTTGACAGCTGATTGATGAAGTGGATAATGTAACAAAAGGATGACATAGACAAAGGGAGATTAAAAATTAAAAGGCAAATGGGATATAAAAAAATGTCGAGTAAAATGCATTATGGTGATAGATGACTACAAATAAAAAATAAAATCGATGGAAATGTAAAAGGACTGAGAGAATGCATGAGAAAACAATATAAAACAAAGTAGGAGTAGGACTGGTCCAATGGTAACAAATAATGGAAATGCACTGGAACGAGTGATGAAAATTACTGTACATAGGAGATAATGTTGAAAATGAAAACAGAGAATCACACATATAAAGAAGTAAAAAATGGAGTGAAGAAAAACAAATGGGTAAAAAATACAAGTGATAGGTTAATCAGATAAAAATGGAGGAGGTTGGGGGGGGGGGGGGGGGTTGAGTCTAATCGTTCCCTTCCTGGATGTTTAGGCCATGGGGCTGAATAGTGAGAAGACGCTTTATCCATAGCTTCTCTCTACTGAGACGTACCACTTCTGAACGGCTTCCTAAAGAGTCAATGCCCTGTAAGATCATATCAGACATAGTGTGGTTGGGAAGGTTAACATGGTTAAAGTGGTGTTCCACATGTGGCTTGTTGGTGTTGACCGTCGATCTGTGTCCATAGAAGCGCTTCTTCAGTGAGTTTTTGGTCTCACCAACATACTGGACTCCACACACTCTACATGATAAGAGGTAAATGACATTAGATGTTGTGCAAGTGATGTGACCCTTCGTCTTGTAGGTGGCATGGGTGGTGTGACTAGTGAAGGAATCACCTTCCTTGATGTGTTCCCGGCAAACGACGCACCTGCTGGTCGACTCGCACTTAGAAGTGCCATGCTGCGTAGGGAGAGAATCATCAGTTAATGGGGGAATGGTAGCACGTACTAACATATCTCGTAGGTTGCGAGGGCGTCTGTAGGCCAGGATGGGTATGTCAGGAACTGCACGGCGAAGACGGTCTGATGTGTGGAGAATGTGGTGGTTAGTGTTGGTGATGTGACGTAGAGGAGGAAGGTTAGGATGAAATGTGGTAACAAGGGGAATCTTAGGGGTGGGGTCTTGGTTTCTGGGCTTCTCCTGAAGGACTGTGGCTCTCGGGAGAGAGTGGACCTTCTTGATGGCTTGCTGGACTTTGGTGGAGCTGTGACCCCTGGTAACCATGGTAACCAGATGCTTCTTCAAATTCTGTGCATGATATGAGAATCTGGATTCGTTAGAACAAATACGTCGGAGACGGAGAGCCTGACTATATGCTATGCCAGTCTTACAATGGCGAGGGTGGCAGCTTGAAGCATGGAGATACTGGTGCGTATCTGTAGGCTTGGTGAAGAGATCTGCAGACAGTATACCATTCGCAGTCGGCCATGATGATACGGTAATATGTAATTATATATTAAATGCATTTTCCCCCTACCTTTCTTTTTCCGCTGTAACCTGAATTAGAATATAATAGAATAGAATAGAATAGAATAGAATAGAATAGAATAGAATAGAATAGAATAGAATAGAATAGAATAGAATAGAATAGAATAGAATAGAATAGAATAGAATAGAATAGAATAGAATAGAATAGAACAGAATATACGGATAATATACCTTGGATGCCACATCCTCTTGAAGATGAGCGTGGCTGAATTAGGGGGACCTAATAAAAGCCCATATTAGTAACCCAAACAATTTGTGAGTTTTATCTTGAACCCCAGTAGAGTGGCGGAATTGACGGCTTCTTTTAGTAGATTGTTCCAGTCATTTATCTCTGGCTGAAGAAGTTTTTGCGTGGCGTGTCTAGTTTGATGTGTGTCTTGATGGATTTGTAGTCATGCCCTCTTGTCGTTGGTTTTGTTGAATTGTCAGCAAGCTTGAAGAGCCTGTCCACTGTGTATTGCTTTGTATTGCAACTTTATTAGACACTCACAACAATTCAGTCGGCCATGATGATAAGGTAAACTTGAAAGTATACATTGACGGTAATTTGGTTCGGACCAAATAACAACTGGTATTTGGTCGACTCCCTTTGATGATTCGGAAAGCCTGAATAAGGCCCCCTTGTCTGCGTCTGTCCTCTAGTGTCATCATCAGGTTGCACAGTTCGATCCTCTTGTCATAAGGTAGATGCTTCATACTTGGTATCAGCTTGGTGGCTCTGTGTTGGATCTTTTCTATCTGGTCGATGTCCTTTGTCATGTGGGGCTCCGTACTTGCATGCAGTAGTCTAGGGTCTGACAAGTGACTTGTATAGTTTCATCACTAATGCTTTGTCCTTGTATATGAGGTTGCGTTTGATCATGCCCAGTACTCTGAAGAGAAGAGAAGCGTACGATATCGTATTTGACGATATCGTGTCGTATATTTAAGGCGCCTTTTTAATACTTATTTTAGAATGACCATCATTTCGTTGTTCAAATTATATCAATATAATCATTAAAAAATAAAGAAAATACACAACGAAACAAAATCACTGATAAATACTGTAATCGCTCCATGAGGCCAATTCTGTTTTCAAAGTCACGTATATAGCCTTAATTGACCCCACGTGACCCCTGATGTGACCTCATATCATGTATAGTATTATATAAGTTATTTTGGGTCAAGTATGGGTCATCCAAAAGATCTGACACGGTTCAGAATTCGGCGTACTGGCTAGGACTGGGCCAGAACAACCACTAGCAAAAAAAAAAAAAAAATCCGACCTACCGACCCTTCCTTTTGAGGACTCTCTATGGACAAACAAACAACTTTTTTGGGGGCCTGAGCTAGAACCTGTGCTTTTGATAGCAACCATTTGATCCACAAAATGTTACATATGAAACCATGAAATCAGTAAACTCGTTTCACCTTTCAAGAAAACAATCGTATAAGTCGTATTTCATTTTAAATCCAGACACACCCTTCATAAGATATTGCCTTAATCTTCCACAGAGGGAGTATGGATTTGATATGGGGTTACCTGCAAGGCCTGGTGACTCCATTTGAAATCTACACTCCCTGATAGAATAGGGTACGTCATGTTTTCCATAGGGTGTATGGATTTCAACTGGAATAGCCCAGTGGATCTTACTGCTTAATCGGGTCAGATTTGTATCATTGACCATTTTATAGGGTGTGCATTCCTACATGTAGCAACAGCAAATACGTGCTACGTTGGACAAGGCAACTTAGGAAACCACAACAAATTCAAATGGACATTGACCAGTCTGGACCCATGTCTCTGCACAAGTCTGAGGATGACAGGAAAACATGGCGATATTCTGGTGTCAGATGACATCAACCAAATAAGGAGAATGTTCCATGCGAATTGCAAGATACCAGGTATGTATAGGCATAAATACTGGAAAGGTTCCTCTTTGGTTATGCATGAAAGTTTTATGTTGGACAGGGCAGCGTAGGAAACCGCAACAAGTCGAAATTGCCAGTCTGGATCCTTGTCTCTGTAACTAGTCTGAGGATGACAGGAAAAATGGTGACATTCTGGTGTCAGATGACATCAAAACAATTAGGAGAATGTTCCTTGTGAATTGCAGGAACCCAGGTATGTAGTAGTTCATGTTGTAGTCTGGAATAAAATAGGGAACGCTACATTTTTGACGAAATAACTGTTCAAATAATTATTTTTTAGTCGTCTTGTTTTAAGAATTGATTAAAATGATGGTGTTCATGTAAAGCTTTATTTCTGATTTCGCAGACAGACATAAGGAAATATTTTACACGAAATCGATCAAATTGACTCGAAAAATATGCACACAGGAAAACACACGAAATCATTCCAAATATATTGACATAATATCATGATTACATTTGTGACGAGTAAGGTCATGTTGAAGTAATCCAGAGTTACAGAGCGGTTATGCATCTTTAATTTTGAAATCATATCATGTGATTCGAAAGTCTGACTTATAATTTTACAACAATTCTTAAGCATTCAGCTGACAATGTTCCGTTTTATCAAAAGCATGACATGGAAAGCGAAGATTATTAAAATCGGTATAAACAATGTTACTAGAAACACGAGATAGACACAGCTATTATCAGCATTTCAAAAGATACCATAACATAAGCAACATCTGGTCTCACAATAACACAAACATATCTATTCTCTGCAGAGCCTGTACATACAGACGAAGTATCAACGACGGGACATGTTTTGCTAGCATCTGTGAGAACGACAAAAGAACCGACGACTCGACTAACTACAACTATACAACAGCCCGACACTACCCTGGCTGAGAGAACGACAAAAGACCCGACAACTCGTCTTACAACTGAAGAACAGCCGACTATCCTAACATCTGTGAGAACGACAAAAGAACCGACAACTCGACTTACTACAACTGTAGAACAGCCGACTACCCCAACATCCGTGAGAACAACAAAAGAACCGACAACCCGACTTACTACAACTGTAGAACAGCCGACTACCCCAACATCCGTGAGAACGACAAAAGAACCGGCAACCCGACTTACTACAACTGTCGAACAGCCGACTACCCCAACATCCGTGAGAACGACAAAAGAACCGACAACCCGACTTACTACAACTGTAGAACAGCCGACTACCCCATCAACATCTGTGAGAACGACAGCTGAACCGACAACTCGTCTTACAACTGAAGAAAAGCCGACTACCCCAACATCTGTGAGAACGACAAAAGAACCGACAACCCGGCTTACTACAACTGTAGAACAGCCGACTACCCCAACATCCGTGAGAACGACAAAAGAACCGACAACCCGACTTACTACAACTGTAGAACAGCCGACTACCCCATCAACATCTGTGAGAACGACAGCTGAACCGACAACTCGTCTTACTACAATTTTGGAACAGACGACTACCCATGGTATGTTAATCTAATCCGTTACATGGATAACCGCATAAGAAAAATGATGAACTACGTAAATGATCGGGAAATGAATAAGATATTAATGAATTTTGGTCTAATCCTTGTCAAAATGGAGGATCATTTGTTGATGATATTAGCTCGTACTTGTAAACGTGAAACTACCGAGTTATATAATGAAATGTATTTTCAGATATTAATGAATGTGAGTCTAACCCTTGTCAGAATGGAGGGACATGTATTAGATCGTGTTAACTCGAATGCTAGACACTTCGGCTCCTGTAAATTCAACCTCCTGTAAATTTTGCCTCTCGCTAATTTCGCCTCTCGTTTGGGACCGTTAATTATTTCTACCGGAGGGGAGGGTAGAATATAGGGGGGAGCATAACTTTTTTTAGGTGTGATAGGGAGGGGGTCATAACTTGTTTGTACTTTCATTTTCAAAAGCTGTTTTTTTGTGGACCAAGTAAACTAATCACCCACATAGAGATACAATGTTAAAATGCAACTCAAGTTCAATACCAAAAACACAATCAGAATATATGATTTTTCAATGTGAACATTGGCTTTTATTGAAACGAATTTTCACAGGAAAAATATGCCTTTGTTGAAGTAAATCCTCTTATGATGAGGGATATAACAATTACTTTAAAAAGAAAAGTTGAAAAAATATGCGACTATTTTTTTAGACAATCACATACCTACTATATCTCTTCAAATAGTTGAGCGAACTATATATACAAGTGTATTCTTTAGACTAGTTCTCTTATTTATATATTTAGTTTCACGGTAAAGATTCTCTGAACCATATCTTAATGGTCTCATAATGACATGCCTAACAGGTATAGAATATTATGGATACTTATGGTTACCTAACCTCAGGTCGAATTCATTTTCACCAAAAAAACACATCATGGAAACTATATTGATGATAAATTATCTGTTAAAACACTCAGGGGTTGGTAGTCGGGGAGGTAAGAACGAGGATTGATCAACCTTAAACTATAAATTGGATATGATACTAGCTTTAGAGCGCCCTTACCTTAACGAAGTTATATAATGCTATATAATTATCATAATACTATTTTTGGCGAGTCTGTCTGTCTGTCTGTCTGTCCGTCCAATGACTCCGAGCACGGATTCCTGCCCATCTGTCCGTGCAATCGCTATGCGCAGGGATATTCGCCCCACGTAGCAACCAGTGCCACGCAACAGTCACGAAAGTGTCACGCATGGCCCACTACCGAAATTTTGATTTTCTTTAACCCGGCTAGGTACTATTTGGACTCAAATTGTGGCTCAATGAGTGAGTGATGACATATGGTCTTCGCCCAAAATATTTTCATCATGGACATAGCTACATTTCTATATAGGATGAGGTGTCACATCGTGGAGAGGGGGGGGGGGGGGGGGGGGGGGGGTGGTTCAGTCTCTATGCGCCGGGAATGGAAAACCCAGACCGTGAGCGTGCAAGTGTGTAGTGTTTTAGTTTAACACTACTAGCCCGTAGGCCAATCATTGGATGTCTGTTATATAAATGGGAATGTTACATGGATACCGGTTTATGCGTGGTTTAAATACAATACGTTTAGACATGCCTATGGAGGAATAATTAATGTCAATAGGCAGAAAAATAACTAACGGATATTGCACGCACAGTTCTCAAGACGGGGCACAGACGATCATGACGATAGACGCCGACTCTAAAACTAAACACACTCTGAAATAAGACCCCACTATAAAACCCTAACCCTAGGCCTACACATTATACTGAATTACATGGATAGTATGTGCATGGGGTGGCCTACCTGGATTTAAGGGCACATGGGGTTCCTGTCTCATGGGGTATCTGGAATAGTAAGGGCACCTGTGATAACTGGATTTTAAGAGTAATAATACACATCCCGAGAACCGCCAAACCCGCAAACCGCGAAATCTTGTATATCTATATTTAGAGATGGAAATGCTCATACACCTTTCGACCTCAGGTTACCTTACCTCAGGTTGTATTCACTTTTATTGAAATAGAATACTGCAATAAATAAACCTGATGTTGAGACAAAAATCAATAAAACAATATCAGGTTGAATACTGCAATAAATAAACCTGCCATATGCAGAGATGGAAATGCTTATACACTTTTGGACCTCAGATTACCTAACCTCAGGTTACCTTACCTCAGGTTGTATTCACTTTTGGACTTAAACATTTTGGTAGCCAAGGATATTGGAAAAATGTAAATAAATTAGAATACTACAATAAACATGAGGCTGAAATATTCAATACAACAACCCCAGGTTGAAAATAAATCCAGTTAAGCAACCTCAGGTTGTCAAGATATTCAATGTGAAAACATTTTTGATTTTGATTGAAACGTGGTAAATGTTAGCCCCAAATAAATCAGTAGTTACCCAAGGTATTAATACAAAAATCAAACACGTCTAAATCCAAAAATGTGTATTCAATATAAACAGAGTAAAGGTCTGTCTAAAAAGGCCAAGAATACGGGAAAATAATTGTACTAAATTAGAATACTGCAATAAGTAAACCTGAGGTTGAGAACGTTTTCAATAAAACAACATTAGGTTAAAAATAAATCCAATCTGACAACCTCAGGTCTTATAATGATTGAACGTGTGCACGCAATGCAGGCCTGCACACTTTGTGAAAAAATGTCAAGTCCGAAAACGAACTTGACCCGAGGTTAGGTAACCTGAGGTTAGATTACCTGAGGTTAGGTAACCTGAGGTTAGGTAACCTGAGGTTAGGTAACCTGAGGTTAGGTAACCTGAGGTTAGGTAACCTGAGGTTAGGTAACCTGAGGTTAGGTAACCTGAGGTTAGGTAACCTGAGGTTAGGTAACCTGAGGTTAGGTAACCTGAGGTTAGGTAACCTGAGGTTAGGTAACCTGAGGTTAGGTAACCTGAGGTTAGGTAACCTGAGGTTAGGTAACCTGAGGTTAGGTAACCTGAGGTTAGGTAACCTGAGGTTAGGTAACCTGAGGTTAGGTAACCTGAGGTTAGGTAACCTGAGGTTAGGTAACCTGAGGTTAGGTAACCTGAGGTCGAAAGGTGTATGAGCATTTCCATCTCTGCATATAGATATATAGATATTATATTAAAAACATCTTTAACGCTACTGAGTACCCTTTAAAAATGGATGGGTAAAGCCCGGGGTGATGTTTCCTTTTAGGTTTCGTGTGTGATTTTTACTTAATAATATGTGTGCTTGCTAATAACAAATTGAAGATAAAGATAATGAAAAGCAGTTTTGCAAAAAAAAAGCTTAATTTCATTTATAATTTCTGTAACTGTCCGGCACATATTACCTTGAGAGGCAGCTCTGAAACAAGTAATTGCTACAAATTTGAAATCGCTGGAAATATGAACACATTATACACTTATCAATTGTAAGACGCACTATACGACCCCCGGGAGAGGTGCGTCATGGATACGTCATTTACCACCACATTCTTGACGGAGGGTACGTAAGTGGCAGCCTTTGGTCCGTCACAAAATTGACGAAGTGTCAATATCCGTCACTTTACCTGGGTGCGTCACAGTGTATAACATGCTTTCCAATATGTTTTCAGGGGTTTTTCTATCAGTATTTGAACGCTCAGCATGATTAATGTAACCATGAAATCTAAAAGTCGATTTGACATTTACTTTCGAACTCATCATTTTGTATTTTGCAGTGGTGCCTAAAGGCCATGAGTGCTTCATGGACTCCCTAGGCCGTGACTATCGTGGGATAGTTTCAGCAACACAATCCGGTAAAACTTGTCAACAATGGACATCTCAATATCCACATCAACATGATCTTACCCCATCTGATTACCCTGACGCTGGACTTGGTGATCACAACTTTTGCAGAAATCCTGATGGCGAACCCGGAGCCTGGTGCTATACTACAGACGCTGATCATCGTTGGGATTTGTGTGATATAGGCGCCTGGCAAGTCACGTGTGCGTGATAAGGGTAAGGTATATAGTTTATAGTAGGGGTGATAATTCCAACAAGTGGTGCGTCATGTACATCATGTTACGAACAACAAAATACGAACATTATATAGGTGTATTAGCTTTCAATTGATATGCAAGACAATATGAACATGTCCCAGTGCTCAACCATGTGCTTGAGAATATGGGGAGGTCTCAATCTGAATGTGCCAAAATCATCGTTATTTTGTCCACAAACGTCAAAAGAGCATCTCTCTGTATAAACATAGGAAAAATGTCGTTTAATAGTTTTAAACAACGGGGGTTCATCAAGTATCCTGCTTAAACAAGTTTCGCGTATTAAAACATTCATTTCAGCAGGATACTTGAACAACAGCAGTTGTTAAAAAGTTTTAAACAACGTTTTTACACTGTAGCTCTCGATGTAACATTTCATTGAACAGATGACAGATTTGCTCTTTTGAGCACGAAATAGTGGTGAATTTGGCACATTTTGAAGCACTGAAACGGGTGATTTCTACGGTTGAGGTAGCATCAGCTTTTCATTGATATGAAACACAATATAAATATATCACGAAATATTTGAAAAATTGGCGATTGAAAACTAAAGTCCGAACTTTTTTTGAGGAGTTTATATTTGGAATCAGCATGAGAAATACATTAAAATAAGTACAAACTTGCCTAGTATTGGTTCAGTAATCCTTGGGATAGACCTTGAAAGTTGGGAAAGGTTTCTGAAAATCTGTTTCGTATTTGATAAAATTATTGCCGCGTGGAAAGTGTTAAGTTAAGAATAAAAGCGTTTGTCATTAATGCAATTATATTTAGGTATCAGTATCATATCGGGTGCCGATGTTGATCCGTCTCCGAGTGCCGACGTTTCATCAAAATAGTAGTCATCGGACTCGGCAACTAAATGGAGGCAGCTAGCTTAAGCCCTACATCGGACTAGACATACAAAGACTTTGATGGAACACAACTGGTCTCGGCTCAACTCGAACTCAAATATACTATAATAATATTACAAATGACAAGCTTACTCAATTGTACTTACATGTTTTCATGTCTTAAAATAAAAGTAGGAGTATATGTGATTTTACTATGTGATAGCGAGACTATGTGTGATATACAAATTAACTTGAACTCGAGATGGGTAAGCTAACATCACATGACACTTACATTTTCTCCAATTTTCCATTATACATTGCAGTTCTCGTCGAACAACTATGTATCATAATACAAATTACAACTTGAGATCATTAAAGATCAGTCATAACGAGCTTTTTCCTGTTTTAGCGCTCCCATCAAAGATCAATCATATACCTATCCCCATGTGCTGTTTAGTTAGCTAATTTAAAATCAGTAATTAGAATATTAAAATCTAAGATATTCACTAAACGAGCAAATGCCCTCTTCACAATGTGACACCTGTACCCCGGGCCTGTACCTCATTCATACATTCATGGTTTTGTATGGAACGTCTTTGATTTGTATTAAACACGGTGTGCTATCGGAACCAGTCAGGCATGCAAGAATGATTGGTGAGCTGTGATTAATCTCACACAAATTGTCACTGAGCACACACTATAGGCAATGATATCTCATAGAGAATCATTTTACTACATCTTTGTTTTCGGTTGGTCTGGCTGGTTACTTAAGTCATCAGAACTTTTAAGGTATCCACTCGATTTTTTAAAGCTTTTGTACACAAGACATACATCTAGGAGTATCATTTGTTTAAATATTCTTCTACCACCTTTCTCAATTGCATGCTCACAAGGATCCTTCATATGGGACACTTAAGTATTAAAATGCCCGACTTTCAAAATGACAATTATTGTTTACAGGGCAGGTCCCTTTACAGTCATTTATGTCAATGTTATAACATGTTTTTATTGTTTTCATTCATCACTTTTCTTTATGTGTATTGATATGTTATCGCTGTGATTTGATTTTGTTGTAGACAAATCCAATAAAAAGTGAATAGATTACTAACGTTTAGTTACGTTTCCCTGCTTAACTAACAGCTTCGTCAGAGGACTGGCAACTCTGTCTGGAGGCAACAGGAATTAGGGATTTAATGTTGCTAGATGACGCCGTTATTAGACTATCGGCTATCTTACCTGTTTTGTATAGGATTTAAATCGCTACCTCGACTCACACAGCCTAGTTGGACTACATTTAGTTCTCAGTATCATCAGCTTTTATGTTAAACCTGTGCTTTCAATTCATTATTCTCAAAATAGGCCTAGGGACACAGTTTCTAAGTCGGAAGACTTACGACTAGAGGCTAATTCGTGATAGATTACTCTTATGTAACAACCTTCTACCTTTTGGAAGGAAGTAATCAAATGGTTAAATGATTTAAATGATTCCAAATTATTATTTCATATATCAATGTTTGTCTTGGGTATTATGAGGTAAGCAATACCAATTTTTTATTAATATGATTATCATCTTGGCTAAGAAGTATATTTATAATTGTCGAGTTCAAAAATCAAGGTTTTTCAACACTTTAAAGAATGGGTTCTTTCTGTGCAAAAAGTTGAAAAAACAAATTGCTATGAGTAAACGAAAGTTGGGAGGCCATATTAAAAAATGGGAGCCTTTATTGTAAAATAATTCTTTATAACTTAGTATATATATATATATATATTTTAAATTTTGTCATTACAATATACCGATTGATAGTGGGTTTTTTTGTGTATGTGAATTGTATATTATATTGTCTTTTTATGTTGACAGCTTGTAAATAAAGACCCTAACGGGCATAAAATTGGAGAAAAACACCCTTGTTTTGCATCATTTTCGTCTGGGTTAAAAATCAGTTAACATATCCAAAAACAGGCTCTTATTAATTAAGTCAATCCACCAACACTGTAAATGTCATTGTTTTAAGTTGTTTTTAAAGCTGAAAATGAAAATGATAAGAATTATCTTACAACACACACAATACATATCAAACACATCCAGATTTAATTTCTGATTGTAATTGTTCTGCAACTACAATGTTTATTATCCTAACAGAAAATTTCTAGTTCATTTACATATACTTATATTCAATCATTATAGCCAATACCGAGTGCTTGGAATACAAACATGTTAAGCGACATTTTCATGAATTAGATTTTGCAGTTTAGGAACACACTTTGACATTCTCTGCTTACAAACAGAGCCTGAAACTGTGTGTGTCGATAGGAAGCCACAATCAACTTGTTGGGGAGTGCAAGATATGGTGCTGTAGTTGGGAATGTCTCCATCAGGCCCTTCAGCCTGCACAAAGTAATACTTCCTATGTATAACCTTCAGGCAGTCTGCTCTAAACATGTTCAAGGGCCAAAACATATCAATCAACACCTTGTAAGTGCTCTTGTACCTGACCATGTATAAAGCAACACTACCTTTGTATACAGTTTTCCTTTATACATGCTGCAGGGCCCGGAAAACATACAAGGTTTCAACAGAACAGCGATGCTATGTATGTTTGATGATGAACATGTGAGAGCGATATTGTCTCCCCTGTTTCTTGATTTAAGATCTGGTTCTTCTAAAATGGACACAAAACGATCCTTATATTTTTGGAATCTCGTTTCCAGCAGCCTGGAGATGAAAGGAACCGACAATTTGGAACCCTGTAGTATATTTTAACGGAATAAATCGTATTGGAAACTGGAAACCAATGCTTAGCACCAGGCTGCCGAAAAAGGGATTCATATTTTTGTGCTCCAAACACTCAATATAATAATAGTAATGAAAGAATAATAAAATGTATCAACTATAGACCTATCCCACATAGGTAAACATTAATTGATTATCCTTTCTGATGCATTGTGGGATAGAAAAGTGGACCAATTTTGTCCCTTTTTAATACCACAATGCATAAATTTCCCCCTTTTCTATCCCACAATGCAACAGAAAAGGATAATCAATTGTTCCACATAGTCTCCTTTATGAGATGAGACACCATACATACAGGTTTTACAATATACAAAGTATAATAAAGTGCATTCGGCTGGAAGCAAAAGCTATAATTTTCAGATCACTATAAAACATTATGTTCATTAATCAGTGCTTTCACACTGCTAGTGTTTTGCTGAACAAATCAAATATATACATCCCCCACATGAGATCTTAGGGGAATCATTGTGTATCCCCATCCCACTTCAGCCGTCTATGGCAGTTGTTACAAATGATGATAATAATAGAGAAGTGGCAGTCTATGTTTTGCTTATAATAATTTGATCCTGAATGAAGAGGTCAGAGCTAATCCTGATGAAAGCTGGACAATTTCAAACTCGTCCGACAGGCGACAGCAAACCCGTTAGACTTCTTAACCTCATATAACCTCATAGAATATTATTCTATATTATGAATACCCGTCGTAAACGCCTATCTTACAATGTGTATCGACTATTGTTCAATCAAAGAACGTGATGTGAACAATACTCCAAAAAATCAATTCAATATATTATATCGCCTCCATTCATGGTTATTTCAGTTCATATTAACTAAAATATTGAGTGAGATTTAGATGTATTTCATACAATGCTGTAATGATTCAAATTGACATGGTGGAGCTAGCGTCCTTAATATTTTAAACAGATCTGAAGCAAGAGCAGAATAATTGCATGCATCAAACAAAGGTATGTCTGATTCTGCCTCAGTTTGAAAGAATACAATTGTTCTATGAGCTAAAAATACAAATTCACACATGTTTGACGAAGTGCTACCCTGGCTTATCAACTAGGTCTGGAAAAGTCAGGAAGGACTTGGCACTGAGAGGGACATTTCATTTCTCTAAAAGAAATATGTATCAAATATTTTGTTTCGAAGGGAAATCGTTGCTAACTTACTGAGAAATCTGCATTATTCTACACCTGTTTCATTACAGTGCTGGCTCATGAATCTAATGTTGTCCAAATCCGACTCTTTTTTTATCATTATTATTATAATAAAAGGCTTTTATATAGCGCCTTTTCCGTAGATCAAAGCGCTTTACAAATATGTGTATTATAATATATACATATACAAGGTGTATCAAAAAAATTAGGACACTTTTTGATGATGGTTTAAATCCTTGTTAAATCATTGACGCATGACCAATTTTTATTTCAATGTAAAGTACAACCGATAAAGATAAAATCCTGAAGAGATGAGAAAATCCATCATTAATTAAGGAAATTGTAACCTATTAAGCAAGGCAATCTATTTGTAGTATGTACAATGGTCATTCACACAGTAACAGTAGAGTAACATGAACGCCCACACTATTTATGCCAATATCATGGTAATGAACCATCTACAGTGGTTCGAGAACTTTTTTGATTTGCACAGAATATGCATGCATCTGATTTGTGGATTATTTAGCCAGTATTATTTTGTGCCAGAATTAAATGGATTACCAAACTAATCTTTGCTATTGACTGATAGATTATTTTCTATGTTTATTGTAACGTATTGAAACGTAAACCATGTTATTTACTGGTCTATACATGTAAATCTCATTGTACAAACCAGTAAATGACATGGTTTACGCAAATTATGCTAGTTTTCTTATTTTTCATCGGATTGATCTCATATTTTCAGGATATCATAATAATTAATTGGCTTTACATTGAGACTAAATTGGTCATGGTCCAATGATTATAACAAGTATTACACCATCATGAAAAGTGTCCTAATTTTTTTGATACACCCTGTATATAATATATAGGCATAAAAATATCATTAATACAATTACACAGTAAATTACATCAAGAATAATTAAGAAACAACATGCAATGCAAACATACCACATAAAAACTCGCAAATATAATTTAAAGCAGTCAATAATAAAAAACACCCTAATCTTTTGGAAAGAGATGAGTTTTGAGTTGCTTTTTGAAAACTTTAACATTGGGAGCCTGGCGGACCTGAGTAGGGAGGACATTCTACAACTTGGGGCCACTGACTGAAAAGGAACAATCAGCAATAATTCTCTTGGTAATGGGAACGTCAAGGCGCGTGGTATCACGAGCTGATCTAAGGCCATCCGTCCAGGCTCGTGAGTGCAAGTATGAAGGGGCAGTTTTTGGTAAACAGTTTGTACACATGCAGTAGGATCTTGAAGTCAATTCGCTATAGGATATTGAAGTCAATTCGCTGCTGGGCTGGATTGCCACTACAATTTAAGATTGAGGTAAGCCTTAACCCTTTTCACGCGGCTTATTATTAATTTTACCACATACAAAACAGATTTTTCAAAAACTGTTCCAATTTTCAAAGTCTGTTCTGAAGAATTAATGAACCAATACTAGGCATGCTTGTACTTACTTTAATGCATTTCTCATGGTGATTCCAAATATGGTGATGAAATTCAATAATTAAAAACAATTGAAATATTTTGTGACATTTTGGAAGTGTCGTCTGCAGACGACTGCCGCGTGGAAAGCAATAAGGGTCTCGATCGCGATTGTATATTACGGTATAAAGCCAAATCATAAATTCCTGACTTAACTCATTTTACTAGTGTCATGCATATACTGTACTAAATACACTTTGCATTTAATGTATCATTTATTACCTGTACATAGTTACATGTACATTTGAAGAAACATTTATTCAAATAATGATTATAACAATAGATATAGGCTACGCTTAAAACCGTCATTAAGGCGACAGAAAATAATGCGTTTTATTCCGTCTTTTGTTCGTTAGGGCGAAATCTATTGTTTAAAATGACGTTAAGGCGAATTTCTTTTCCAAAGAAATATTACTCTAATATATATAGTCAACGAGCAATGTAATTTCTCGGAATGTCATTAATTTGGAATATTCTAAATATTGTGCATACTACATTGTATGCTATACTGGACATCAATTAAATAATGTATTTTAATATTGCACATGATATACGAATAAATAAATAAATAGGTAGGTACTTGTTCTTTTCGCAATTTATAAATAGATAAATAAATAAGTAGTACTTGTTTCAGGTACAGGGTGTCCCAAAAGTCTATGCACGTTTTTGAAGAGTCATATCTCAAAAAATATATGGTATATTTTTAACCATATTTTGATAGACGAGATTTGGAAATTATTTTGATACCAAACACAACCCTATTGGTGAACCCACAACATTATAAACTGGACGAAAGTTTTTGGCCGTGTGCCAGACCCACCCATACCAAGTACCACACATTGTTGCTAAAATCAGATGCGCATAAATTAATGGTATGAAAGCAACGTTGCGCATTAGTCCAGTTCACTGCTTACCTTGCAACATTAATGTTATTACCAAACTCGGTCACTCACAACATAAATAGGCGTAGTAGACAACATCGCACAGCAAAAGTCTTCATTCAAGATGGTTTACAGCAAATATAAGCGAATACAAATTGTATGGTTCTACGCTGAAACAAATTCAGTTCAACTTACTCAACAAAAGTTCAAAAACATTTCAAAGTGAAACGCGCACAGGAACAATATCCATTCTGAAGTTGGTTGATACATTTTTGAACAAAGGAACTGTGCATGATTTGTCTCGATGTGGTAGAAAAAGACTATTAATTAATCCGGTAAGTTTAAATTTTAACATGTTTGACAGCTATGTGATATGGGTGTTCACTTTTCTGTTACGTTATTCAATATTTTAGGTCTGTCTTTTTGCATTAGCACACGTATCTGTATAAATGGAAAACATTTAAACTATATTTCACTGTAGAAACGAAAATTATGTGTGATATAGTTTGTTATTATGATGGGATCACTGTAATGTAAAATTTAAATGTTCAATTGACGGATCACCTTTCGTGTAACCAACTCTACCGTCTTTTTGTTAATCTCAATAGGTATGGATTTATGACTTTATTCCTCCGAAGTATAAAATTACATTTTTACTCCAATGTTGGTATCAAAATGATTTTCCACATCTCCTCTTTCTAAATATGTATTCATATTTTCAATACGACTTATATTTGTGAAAAACAAAGCTTCAAAGTCGTGCATAGACTTTTGGGACACCCTGTACTTGTTCTTTTCAAATATTGGAAAGTTATAAATAGATAACTAAATACATAATAGTACTTGTTTGTAATCATATAGTTCACACAAATTAAAGCTAAGTTATCATGCAAAAAATAAAGTGTGTCTCATGTTGCAATTTACGAGTATATTGATAATAAGCCAATATTATTGAAAATGAAGTGCAGGCTTTTAAATAACATATTTGTCAAAGGTACACACCAAATCGCACCAAATGGGGTCGAAAATTGAAAAACCTAGGGGGGGGGGGGGGGGGGGGGGGGGGGGGGGGGGGGGGGGGGGGGGCACATACATCAACCATAAAAAAACCTGACCGCGTTACAGCCGACAGCGGTGCTTTGTACAGCTTTGAGTAGTCAATCATGCATAGGCCTACTAAATGAATTTTATTTGTAAGCCCCCCCCCCCCCCCCCCCCCCCCCCCAGGTAAAAAAAAGTTCTGCGCACGCCTATGACTATTCTTTCTCCTGGATTGTTTGTTACAGTAAATCAGACAAACATATCGGAAACATTTTGCATCTGTTCGCCTTTAATTTATATATTGAAAAAATATAATGAGAAAATAAAAACCATTATTCCTATCGGTATCACGTGCCTAATGAAAATTGAAACGATTATCAGCATGATCAGTTATGCGCCTAAATCTAATGTATTGAAAAAGATATAATGATGAACATAAAAACAATTATCTGCATCTATAATTGACGATCAAATTCGATTGAAACAATAAAATACCGTCGTATCGTTTATGTCTCGCTCGTTTGGATTCCATCGTATTGATCATGTTGATTGGTTGAATTTGATGATATACAGTCTTCAAAAAGGTACGTTACCCAGTAATAAATATGCTCATAACACTTATAATAGCTCAAACGTAAAAATTCAAAGTTTAAAATGTCAAAATAAAACAAAGTACGATATTTATTCTTGCAATTTGTTCTCCTATACACGAGCTTACACGCTGTCTAGGTGTAGCACTAACAGCAATATTCACAATTATTGATTAACTATAGTAGAGCGACAACACACGGTCGATAGCGCGATATGGATCGGTGATGTTCCATTGATCAATACGTCCTATAATAAGCATTCCTTTCGTACTATCCCGTATGTTAAAAAAATAAGTGCAAACAATAAAATCGTATTTTGTTATGATTTTTGACACATAGCTTTGTTAATTTCAATCTTCATGCGGTATATCTAAAATTAATCAAAATGTGTTTTTTTCACATTTCATATATAAATTTAATATGTTTACGTTATGATCCTAAGTCTAGTTTTGGAGTTATGGTCTTGTAAATTTCTGGTAAATGACTTTTTAAGCACTGTATACGTTACATGGAAATACATATTCATTTCATCTGGTACAATTTATTTGCTAGTAACATAAGATCACCACTTGAGCTGAAACACTTACTTGAAAACGGAGAACAAATCGTTGTTGTATTTTAAACTGCAGTTAGGTCTACATAATATTATGAGCATGGGACTACATGTAGCTTTATTTTTGATTTTGGCAGGTATGTAAAGTCTTTTCTTGAAGGCAATAATATGTAATTTTATAATAAATGTATTTCCCCTACCTTACTTTTTCCGCTGTAACATGAGTTTCTAACGCGTGACATCTTTATCAAGTTGTGTATTTTCCTTCCGCCACATAAACGTTTATTGAAATAGAATAGAATAATAGAATAGAATAGAATAGAATAGAATAGAATAGAATAGAATAGAATGGAATAGAATAGAATAGAATAGAATAAAATAGAATAGAATAGAATAGAATAGATAGAATAGAATAGAATAGAATAGAATAGAATAGAATAGAATAGAATAGAAAAGAAAAGAAAAGAAAAGAAAAGAAAAGAAAAGAAAAGAAAAGAAAAGAAAAGAAAAGAAAAGAATAGAATAGAATAGAATAGAATAGAATAGAATAGAATAGAATAGAAGCATATTTGACGATATCGTGTCGTATATAGGCGCCTTTTAAAACTATTTTTATGATGACCATAATTTCGAAACAAAATCACCGATAAATACTCTAATAATCGCTCATGAGCTAGAACACGTGCTTTGATAGCAAACCATTTGATCCACAAAATGTTACATATGAAACCATGAAATCAGTCAACTCGTTTCACCTTTC